>JAGFJS020000050.1:0-89160 GCA_017580825.2 Aureobasidium zeae
CGCGCTTCCTCTCGTGCCCCTCGGAGTCGCGCCCGATCTTAGAGTCGCGCCCGATCTTAGTCTCGACGAGACACTAGCCGTACTAGTCTTTAGAGTCATGCCTCTTCGTCTAGTCTTACTACTATAATAGAGAGGTTAGAGACGGAGAAGGACGAGGCATATGTAGACGAGAGTCCTAAGAAAGAGTTGTAGGATCTGCTTATTACCTTTGTTTAGGTTGCTATTTATAACCCTGCCACAGGTAGTGTCTAGCTATCTGCAAGCCCCCCTATCGCCCTGTCATCCTTCTTTAAGGACGAGAAAGACCCTAAGCTGTTAACAGAGTTGGAGGAGTTCTGCTTTAACCTCGAAGAGTGCTGTATAGCTGTGCCTCCGATCCTACTTAAGAAACTATCCGCCTGTTTCTACTCTCCTTATGACAATAGTTTCTAGAGCATTCCTCTCGCTAAAAACACGTAAACAGACCCTAAGAAACAAAAGTTCGCTAAATTGAAGGCCTAGCGTTAAACTGCTGGCTTAATGATTTAGGCTCGAGAACAAGCTCTAAATGGTGTTGAGATTCTCTAGGTCTTCGTCGTAGCAGATCGTGCAACATTAGACTTAATCCCTAAGGAATATCGTTTCTAATACCGCGACATTAAGACTAATCGTATCTAGACTCTAATTGCTAAGGACAGCGAAATGGTAGATGCTACTAAAGACTCTAATAATGATATCCCCCTCTCGAAGAAGTCGGCCATAAGAAAGAGGCCACGTACGCGTAGTCCGGAAAACAAGCCACCCTAAAAGAAGAAGACAAAATCTCTTCTAGTAGCAGAATCCTCTTAAGTCTCGACACCTGTTATAAAGAGAGCAAGGAGCCTTGCTAGGGTCAACTCGGTCATTAACATAGACGACGTTTTTAGAGGTGACGATCCTCCGCTTAGTACTAACGGCATCGAGTCGGAGAATAAGGTTAATCTTGTCTAGGATGACATCGCTACTAGAGAACGTGCGGCTAAAGAACGTAGCCGTTTTAAAGAGGAAGAACTTTAAAAGCAAACTAACGCTGCCGCTACCGCTACCGCTGCCGCTGCCGCTAATCCTAAGGTAGAGTCTACTTACCCTTAGTGGATCACAATGCCTCCCCGAGAAGCATAAGAAACTCCATCATTAACCCCGTCTATTAAAATAGGCGAGGCCAAGTAGGAGGTTTATGAACTCCTGTTAAGCGGTCTAAACGGCAACGGTGCTATCGAGCCTCTAGAGGACGACCAGCACCTAACGCTAGAACAGCTTACGACTTACTAGGCAGACTTTAAACACAGAAGTCTAGAGCTCTAGCAAGCAGCATGTGCCTTCTAGGGTGGCAACGCCGAAGACCTTAATGCGGCCTCGGGGAGCTTCTGCGAAGGCTAGAACAAGAACAATTTCCTCTTGTCATATTAGATGTATTCTGCGTCGTAGGCGCTTTAACGACTCCTTACTAGCGACCCTTTAATCATTATCGCCTACGATATAGGTCTCGGTAAGACAGCTGTGGTTCTTGCGATTATGTGGGCGTCTATGCAACTTGTCGAAGACAGTGACCGCGATCTCGATAAACGCTAGTAGAAGGATGGTCTATACTTCCACCCTGACATATTGCTTAACGCAGATCCCATGCTTACCGGAGAATCTGTCCGCCTCGAAAAGGGTCCTACGCTTATCGTTGCAGAGCACAAACTTAGCATGACATGGGCAGAGAATATCCGGAAGTTTGTCTTAAACGGGATTCAAGTCGTTCTTACCGGTCCGGCCCTGTCGTTAAAGGACGCCACCTTCTTTATAAAGATAATGCGCTATTAGGTGCCAACTTTAATCATTTTAAGAAAGTCACAATAGTATCCTACCAAAGAGCAGCTCTAAGAGAGGTACACCCGCTAGGGTTTAGAGATTCTAGACCCTTTTACTGTAAACGACCTGCTCGAGCGTAACCTAATCAAAAACCCTAACTAGGTTTAGCCTCTAGAAGAGGAGACCGAAGCCGAACGCAAGGAGCGTAAAGACTACTTAGGCAAAGAGTACTGTTTTAAAGGACCGCCTACATGGCATAACGGTTGTACTAAGTAGGTCGTGCTGGTCACCCTAAAGCTCGTTAGGAAGAACCTTTATCTCGAAGATCTAACATATGCCGACAACTGCCAAGTCAATAGGACTTATCACGATAACCCTATTAACACTTAATGGGCACGAGTAGTTATAGATGAATTCTATGAGCATGTTAGCTACACAATCGACCTGTTTAAATCCTTGCTAAACCTGCCTAGCCATCCACAGTACATCTTCGTTAGCGGGACGCCTTTTAACAAGACGGCGTCATTGCTAGGCCTAATGATTTCTGCAGAGGCGCAATACTAGGACTTAGACCTCCATACTAAAGGAACGTTTGTTAACTTCGTGCACTCTACTATAAAGAGCAAGTCCTAGAAGAAGCTGGAAAGCATACAGCTAAATCATTAGGGTAGGGAGTAGTCCGTACGCGTCTAGGAAATGTTAGTAGAGCAGGGCTGGCAACAGGTTATGGAGAGCGTAAGGAGCGTCACTTCCATCTAGAACAAGATAAACACGGCACTCGGAAAACAAGTTAAGAATGTTAAAGGGGAGGCTGTTGACGAGGACAGAATCGACATTAGCACATTGCCTAAAGACTCCTTAATGAAAATTAGAGCCTTCGGTCAACTCTTTATAGACAAAACTATTAGGTTCTCGACAGACTACCGTTAGCTACCGAACAAGACTAAGTGTCGACTAACTAAAGGAATGATCGCAGCACTAATGCCACCTCATAAATGCTTTAACGTTAAGGTGGATATTCCTAAGGATGAGCTCGAACCTCTTATAGAAAGGTGGACGTAGAGTGTTAAGAATGCTCTACGAAAGGGAGTAAACAAAGACAATTCCTTTAACATGTTCAAGTTTACACGTGCGATCTACGACTTCCAGGTATTGTTAGTGTTTCCGTGCCTAGAAAGACTAATGTCTAATGATGAGGACCTAGCAAAGGAGCTGGAAAACGGGTTAACTAGAGAGACGGCTAAGAAGCTGTTAAAAAACCCTAAGGGAACGGTCCTCTAGTCGTATATAGGCGAGATTAACAAGATGCCTAACCCCCGAATGATCCGAGAAATGGCATGCAAGATTAGGGAACAGCGTAATTACACTAGAAAACATAGCCGGAAGTTTGTGATTACCGCCTTCCTGCCCTTTACTATAGCAGTCTACAAAATGTGGCTAATGTGGCTGCTCGAGAAAAAGAAGAAAGGCAAGAAGGTTAGCGCTTCCTTTATAGCACTCGACGACTTTAAGAGTGACGTTGCCTTCCTTAATGCAGACTCGATTGACAAGGTCAAAATCATTAACACTTTTAAGGGGACAGGTAACGACACCTATAAAGACAAGCCTGCCTGTCTGCTTACCGGTGCGGTTTCGATTAGTAGCGGAATGGATCTTATACCTGCCGACACGATCTTTATAGGCGACATCGACTAGATTGTATAGGCTATGTAGCAGGTTAGCGGGCGCGTCCGACGTGCAAAGATGACTTAGAAGGCACCTTTTACTAAGGTTTATCGCATCTTATGCTTCTCGGATTAAATCAGACTACAATAGTGGATGAACGAGCGCGTCCTTTCGCAAAACTCTATCCGCCAGGAGTTAGGTAAGTGTAGTCTAGATGAAAAGGAGATCCGAAGGGCCTTCGGCGCGCCTAAAGAAGAGGTAGAGATATAGAAAGCAAAGGTTAGTTAGGGAAGTCGCACGAATAAAAACTGTTTTACTATTACAAAGTGTATGAAGATTAGCCGAGATTTTGCTGTATAAGCAAGAATAAACACGTAAGATTAACGAGGAAGACTAGAGGAAGACAGAGGACTAGGGTGGGATTTAGTAGGCGAACGATTAAGGCCTTACAGATGGCCTAGCAGATGGTCTAGCAGATAGTCTAGCAGATAGTCTAGTAGATGGTCTAGCAGATAGTCTGGCAGATGGTCTAGCAGACTCGAGCAGACAGCCAGGTTAAGGGGCTCCCGGTAACGGAAATTTGGTAAGAAATAGAAGGATTTGGTAGGCGAACGATTAAGGCCTTATAGATGGTCTAGTAGATAGTCTAGCAGATGGTCTGGCAGACTCGAGTAGACAGCTAGGTTAAGGGGCTCCCGGCAACGGAAATTTAGTAAGAAATGGAAGGATTTAGTGGGCGAACGATTAAGGCCTTACAGATAGTCTGGCAGATAGTCTAGCAGATAGTCTAGTAGATAGTCTAGCAGATAGTCTAGTAGATGGTCTAGCAGATGGTCTGGCAGACTCGAGCAGACAGCTAGGTTAAGGGGCTCCCGGCAACGGAAATTTAGTAAGAAATAGAAGGATTTAGTAGGCGAACGATTAAGGCCTTACAGATAGTCTAGTAGATAGTCTAGCAGATAGTCTAGCAGATGGTCTAGCAGATAGTCTAGCAGATGGTCTAGCAGATAGTCTAGCAGATAGTCTAGCAGACTCGAGTAGACAGCTAGGTTAAGGGGCTCCTAGCAACGGAAATTTAGTAAGAAATAGAAGAAACTAGTATGGTAACAAGAAAAGCTACATGCTGACGCTTAGGCCTACGCGTAACTCCCGCGTTTTGGCAACAATAACGAATTCTCTATACAACGTACTACCTACACACACTATATAACGTACCTGCTACTAGCTATCATGTCGTTAAATTGCCCGATATGTAGGAGGAGAGGTTTAGGGCGTCTATACTATAACAAACACATCGCCAGATGTAGGGCTAACTAAGAAGTCGTCGAAACGTACTAGAGAACGAATGGCAAGTACTACACGCGTAAATCGCAGTTGGTCCTAAGAGTCATGTCGTTGTTATAAAGCAGTGCTAATAGCTCTATAGAACATTAGGATACATATGACGACCTAAGCGACCTTGCCGCCGAGGCTATATAAGATAGCACCGTACAGCATTATCGCGACGCGTTTCTACTATAGATGAACCTAACCGCCCTAGCTAAAAATGTAAGAACTACAGCTATAAGACGCCTTTAGGCTACTGTCGAGGAGGAAGACGAGCAGAACCTAATAGAAGAATACATTAGCTTCGAGGCGGATTAAGACTACAACCCTATTAGCAACTTTACAGACTAGTTAGAAATTGTTAATGTAATTAAGACGATGCCTACGGCTAATCTCTCTAACAATAGGGACGAGGACATGCCTAAAGAAGAGGAGGACTAAGACCATACTAATTTTAATAGTTCGTATAAGGAAGACACCCGCGAGGCTGTATCTTATACGGGTTCTGCTACGATACACCTAACGAGTAGGCGATTATCGTCTACTGCAGCAATAGAAGTACGCGACATTTTTATAGATAAGTTTAGTTACGGGGCTGGCCTGCCTCTTCGACAGTATGTATAACCTAATGATGTTAAGGTTGTGCAATTCGCTAATTCTCATAGATGCTAAACTTAAGACACGATAGAAGCAACCCTTCTAAATGGTTTTAAGGACAAGTTTAACTTTAGCTTTGCACGATGGATCTACTAGGAGAACATCTCTAAGAACGGTATTAACCGTCTACTAAAACACCCCGGCCTCGAGGCACTAAAGGAAATGCTTAGCTAGAGGTTAGTAGATAAGTTACGAAGAAAGATGGAGAAGATCCTAACTATAGCAGACGTAGGACTATAGGTCTTAAAGTCGATGACAGTGCCGAGCGAAACTAGTCTAACAGGATCTGCTAAATACCAGATACGGTATAGAGACCCTATACGAGCAGTCCGATTTTTCCTAGGACATGCTAGGTTCCGTGACGATCTTTGCTATGCTCCATACCGAGCTTAGAGCGACGATACTCGCAAATGCAGGAGATACACTAATATGCCGTTAGGTGATTAGTGGTAGAACATGTAGACTAAACTTAACTATGACCTAGAGACGACTAGTGCAACGATTGTGCCATTAATTGTTATAAGCGACAAGACGAAATTAACACTCTAGTCTAGAGATCTGCAAGCGCATGCAGTGTATCTATCTATCGGCAACCTTAAGGCTAAGGCACGGCATTCGAACGAACGTCCTAGTTTAATACTGCTAGCGTTACTGCCTTGTATTAAGGAGGGCGACGCTGTTCGCCGGAGCAGGTATTTTTATATGTGTCTTAACCTAATCTTTAACTCTGTAAAGAAGACTACGGCAGAAGATCAGAACGGTGTTAAGATCCCCTACGCTAATAGCTAAGTAAGGAAATGTTTTCCCATTATTGCAGCCATTACTATAGACTACGAGGAGCAAGTAAAACTAACAGGTGTTTTAAGCGGTCGCTAGTGTACAATATGTAAGATTTATCCTAATCTGCGGGAAGACTTAGAGATTGCTGTCCCCTAGCGTACATAGGACGACATAAAACTAAGAATCATGCTCTAGCGTGACTAGGGAGGTATAGTGCTACGGAAGAGACGTCGGAAGCGTAGGCTAGAAGACAACGGCTTACTAGCGCTGGCGCCTTTAGGTTCTAGTTTAGAATCCTGCTTATCGGATAACTTAGACTCGGACTCTAAACTCGACCCTAACGAAAGAGTCTACGACATAAACTGTTTTGCCTTTACCTATCGCTATATAGAGATTAACCATTTAATGATAGTCGACATCCTCCACTAACTCCTTAAAGGCGTAATGATGCACGTCTTTGCTTAGACCTAGACTCTTATAGCGGAATAGGCGTAGGACAAGAGGGGGACACGAATAGGACAAGCTGCCGACGCCGCTAGGAGCAAGAAAACTACTAAGAAAAGGCGAAAGCTAGACAAGTCGAAAGTAGCAAGGGCAATTGTCGAGGCTATTGTTAATCGGCGATTTGCTTCGATCCCTCTATATCCGACGCTACGAGTGTTCTTACATATGTCATTAGTGACGTAGTGGACCGGCGCTAAGCAGAAGAGCATCCTTCGATAGATCCTTCCTATATTTGTGCCGTTACTCGAAGAAATAGGCATAGATAAGGCAAAGGAAGCGATTCGATTCCTCCGAGCAACAGTTAACTTTATCACGCTTGCAATGTACGAGAGCCACGACACTAAAACACTACGATACTTCGAGCTTGCCTTATACAGAATGAATTAGCATAAGGAGGTATTTCGAAAGTACTAGAACCCGAAAGCAGAAGAGGAAGATAGGCACTTTAACTTCCCTAAGTGGCATGCTCTAACTCACTATGTTAACATAATTAAGCTATATAGTTATGCACTAAACTAGGATATAAGTCACCCTAAACATAAGCACTATACATATATAAAGGAAGGCTTTAGACGGACTAATCGCTAGGAGAACTAGGAAGATTAACTAATAGATCATTACTACCGTGGCCTAAACATGCTCGCAATGCAAGACCTTCTTACACCACAAAAGCGGAAAACGCAAGCAGATTGCATAGAAGAAGCAGGAGAACTAGTTGCTCTAGCTAACGCGGTGCTAGTGGCAAGGTTCTTTCGTCTACTATAGGCACATCGGCGTAGGGCAGAAGACATGTAGTAGCTAGTTAGTCGCGTGGTCCAGATTCTAGGTGGCGACGACGGTAGACTTTTCCGGCAAGCAATGGCTGTTTTTGTACGAGAGAAAAGGCTTACTAAAGCATCCGCAACCGAAGCAGCGTATAGAGCAGGGGATCTAGATTAGATTAAAGCAGACCCTTTATAGGTTGACGGCTGCCTTGTCTAATTCTACTACTCGATTAAATGTCGGAGGGTTATCGGTGACGATGCCGAGTATGGTAATGCTACTAAACGTGACTATGCGCGATGTACGCTTAACTGGCAAGGCATAGGCAGGCCGAGGAATGATTAGGTCTAGGTATAGGAGTATACATCGGAAAGAGAGGATAGAGCTCCGGTGCCGTTCTACGGTCGTCTTCCTGTCCGTTTACGTCTAATTATTACGGTAAAAGACATAGGACGACCTATTCTAGTAGTTAAGCCCGGGGGGGTAAAGGACGATAAGATAAGTGACTATATATACTGCTCCTACACTAGAGTGTATGTCGACGTCTTCGAAGCTACAAGCCCTTTAGGATTAGCAGATCTAGACAGTAGACTAAACAAGATTAGGCCCTTACTAACACGACTAGTAGGAGGAGTACTAAAAGGGCGGAAGGTTTATAGTCTAGAACAGGTTTATCATACTATTTATGTGGTTCTAGTAGACGAGCGCAGTAGCAGTAAGAATAAGGAGATGTATATTAATAACACTGCGGATTAGGCTACCTACAATTTTATATATAACCAGAGGTAGGAGGTAGAGGTTATTAAGAGGGCAGTAAGGTTAAAAGAGCGGAAGTTGTTATAAGTTAAGGAGAAGGAGCTCGTAGCAAGACGTAGAGCGAAGGAGAAGAGGGTTATAGAGAGACAGGAGGCGGAGAGAAGAAGGAAAGAGAAGATGGTGCAGCCGTTAATAGCTTAGCGCGGAAATTATAGGCGGAAGAGAGGTCGGTGACTATAGTAGAGAGTATACATATCCTTACGGACCACCTGCTAGACTACCTACTAGACCATCTGCTAGAAAATGTAGGTAGCCTAGGGGCGCGCTAGCGGCTTCTAAAGAAGAGAAGAGTGCACTAGCTAGACCATCTGCCAGACCATTAGCTAGACTATCTGCTAGACCATTAGCTAGACCATCTGCTAGACCATTAGCCAGACCATCTGCTAGACTATTAGCTAGACCATCTGCTAGACCATTAGCTAGACTATCTGCTAGACTATTAGCTAGACCATCTGCTAGACTATTAGCTAGACCATCTACTAGACTATCTGCTAGACTATCTGCTAGACTATCTACTAGACTATCTGCTAGAAAATGTAGGCAGCCTAGGGGCGCGCTAGCGGCTTCTAGAGAAGAGAAGAGTACACTAGGCAGACTATCTGCTAGATTGTCTAGCAGAAAATTGGAGTAGGCTAAGCTTACGGAAGGGTGCTCTAGCGTACTAAAGCGCCCTTAAGCGCTAAGGGATTTCTTAAGCGCCCTCTAGCACCCTCTAGCACCTATACGCCTATACGCTAAATGTAACTTCGTGACGGAGACTACCGCTAACATCTCTTTATCGTATATGTCGTAGTTAATTTCCGCCTTATTTAGCTTTTATAAAAAGAAGCCTATTAGGCGGCGGACTCCGTCCTTTTCCTATAGGAGCGTAGCTCCTAGGGCGAAACCGCTATAGTCGGTTTTAAGGAAGGTTAGTAGGGTAGGATCCTAACCCGCTAGTACTAGTGCCTAGTAGAAACTGTCCTTTAGGAGTTAGAAGGCGTCCTCCTAAGCTTTTCCCTAGGAGAACGGCGTCCTCTTTCTAGTAAGAGTAGTTAATAGATACGCGATCTCTAAGTAATTTAGGATAAACATCTAGTAGTAGTTAGCAAATCTAAGGAAACGTCGAGTTTCCTTCTAGCTCTTTAGGGTCGCCTAAGAACGGACGGCCTCTACTTTTTCTAGGTTAGTCTCTACCCCTATACCGTCGGCCGATACTATAAATCCTAGGTACTTAATAGATTTCTTAGCGAACTCTAACTTTCTAAGGTCTAAGTATAGGCCTCCGTTCTAAAGGTCTTAGAGTACTTTACAAACCTTCTTAAAGTAATCCCTCCTAGAACTATTAGTATAGATAATAATGTCGTCTATAAAAGCCGAGGCTATATCGTCTAGGTGCTTCCGTAAGAGAGTATTAATATACCGTTAGAAACTAGCTAGAGCACCTAATAAACCGAACAGGTATACTAGCTACTCGAAGGATCCGAAGCGAGTTTAGAAAGCGGTCTTATATTCGTCGCCTAGTACTACTCTAATCTTATAAAACGTAGCGACTACGTCTACCTTAGTTAACTACTTAGCCCCTATAAGGTTTCTTAAGGTCTTCGGTATAAGGGGGAGGGGGTAGCGGTCGGGCTTAGTAATAGCATTTAGAGCTCGGTAGTCGTAGTAGAATCGAAGTCCTCTACTAGGCTTCCGTATAAAAAGGACGGGGGCCGCTACTTCCGATACGCTAGGCCTAATATAACCTAACTTTAGGAGTTCGTCGAGTAAGTTCTAAAGGACGAGTAATTCCTCCTTAGACATACTATATAGCAGACCCTATAGTAGAGAAGGTAGGCTTCCGTCCGGTTTTAGGCGGAGTTCTATTTTATAGTTAACACCTTCCCTATTTAGGGGAAGTTTCTCTACCTCCTACTTATTAAATAGCGGAGCTATGTCCTAAAGCTCTAGGGGTAGGCCCTTCTAGATCTCCTCGAGGGTTTAGTACTCCTTAGGTTTTAGGGCCTTCTTAATGTCTACTAGAGAAGCTACGGTTATCGTTATAATGTCTTCGGCGTCCTCTTATTCTTTATAGTTATATCCTTCCTCGACCTACTTCTAGGCTCTACTATAGTAGAACCGACGTTTTTCTAGCGCTGTCCGTACCTTATTATACGCCTTCTACAGGTTTCCTAAAATAATTAGGTAGTCTAAACTAGGTACTATATAAGCGTATACTAGTTGTTAGAATCTAGCTAGTTTTATATAGAGTCTAACTACTCCCTTAATAGTACCTCGTCCTATTAACTAAGCCTATCCCTTTACTTGTCGGGTTTTCTTACTAACGTAGTAGAGGCCGAGGCCTTCTACTAGGTCTTCGTTAATTATAGTATAGTACTAAGTTCCTTCGTTAATTAGGGCTAAAGTTCCGATTCTTTCTTTAAGGACTACGTCGGCATATATAAGGTTTCTATCTATTCGCCCTTTTACTTTAGCCTATCCCTCGCTTAGTGTCTCTTTATCTACTCTCGTATCCTAACTTCGTACGAGAGTTACTCTTTTCCTACTATATTATTAATAGAGTCCGACTTATTACTATCGTCCTCTAGGAGGGGCTTTATAGTTCCTATATTAATAATAGTAGTAGGGCGGGTAGCTAGGGCGTAAGGATAGTCACTAATACGATGTCTATCTACTCCGTACTAGAAGTAAAGTCCTTTTTCCTAGCGTTTCTCCCTCTTAGAGTTATCTACCTATTTAGCTCTTTTTCTATCTATAGTAGCTATAGGGACTCTACGTCCTCTGCCTCTTCTACGTTAGTCCTCGAGATAAGCGGGGGCTATAACGGTATCTTCGTCTACGTTAACTATAGCGACCTCGGGGGGTACCTAGGCAGTAGTAGACCCTATACTATAATAGGCGGAATCCTTTTTGTTGTCCTTTAGCTACCTCTTATTTACTATGTAGAACTAATCCGTAGTTTTAAGATTAGTTATAATTCGCTCTACTTCCTTAAAGAATAAATAGTAGTCCTTAGTTTTAGGTATAGCGGCCGTATAAACTCTTATAGAGTTCGAAAAGGTGTTCCTTAAGTAGCTAATCTTCGTAGCGTCTAGCTAACGGTCTCCGCTAGTACTTAGGAGGAGTCCGTCGAATTCTAGCTAGTGTTTATACTACGGTTAACCGGATAAATGCCGGAGGCTAGTTAGTTTTTTAAGGGCGTAAGCCTATTCGTTACTATCTGCGAAAACTTTCTTAAGCTACGTAAAGAAAGCCTTAGGGTCCTTTCCTTCCGTTAGGGAGCTATACTCCTAGAAGTAACATATACGGGCGCGTTCCTTCGAGGGTAGGGTGTCGTATACGACGTTCTAGTAGTAATCCTTAGATAGCGTCGGTTTTACGGCGGAGCGTACTCTATAAGAGCTCTTTAGCCTTAGTAAGTAGTTACGGAACTCTTTAGAGCTACCGTCCTAGAAGGGTAGTTTCTATTCCCTAGACCCCGACGGTTCTTTAGTAGAGTTCGCGATGTTACTAACGGATAGGTTCTCGACTAGTGTCTTTAGTAGCGTCGGTAAGTCCTCCGACTAATTTTGTCTAGCGGCCTCTACTTATTAGGCGGTACGCGAGCTAGCTAGCTCGGCCTCGAGGGCTTACTATCGAGCGAATAAGGATTCTACGACACGACGTATGTCCGCTAGCTAGATCTCCGCTTCATTTCCCGAGGACTCCGAGGTAGGGGCGTCGGTATTTATATTATTTTAATCGAACCTAATGTTATAGGTAACGTATACATAGTTAAGTAGTATAGTTTAGGAATTAATAGGTTCGATAAGGAGGAGAGAGTAACTAACTAATCGGCCTCTATAAAATACTGTGCGGATGCTAAGCGCTAAGCCTCGTACTCGTACGGGCTTAGCCCGAGCCGATAACTAAGGGCTCGCCCCTAACACTCTAGTAGCTACCGTAGTAGTAGTAGTAGCTACTACTAGTAGCTCCTCGTCGTCTATTATACGTAAGAAAGTTATAAGTTTATATGGTGGCGACGACAGAAACCTTCTATAAAGAGGCCGTAAGGGGCCGTAAAGCTAATTTAAGTAGTAGAGCGCTACTACCGACCAATTCTGTAGGAATCGGATTAGGAACCGAACGCGCCCTAAGAAAATCATTAAAAAACACTAAAATGAACACTAAAAAATAACAAAACAGGTCTAGGAACTCTAGAAGCAGCTTAAAGATAGTAAGATCATAGAAATAGGAGAGACTATAAAGCGGATAAAGGAACAGCTTACCTAGCTCTCTATCGCTAGATCTACTATCCCGTTAACAGCTACAAGCACGCTAGGAAGCAACAGCCGCCCTACCTAGTCCTAGGTGGTAGGCTAACAGGGTCTAGCTCCCTAGAGATCTAACAGAACTGAACTTTCATCGGACTTAGAGGCCGGTAGGGCATAGACCTAGCCAGTCGCCAACGAAGGTAGAACGATAGAGATTAATATTTCGAGAGGAAGGGGAGACAAGCACGACCTAGATAAGGTTAAGAGCAAGTAGATCGCAGCATTAAAACAAAATCTAGGCATAGAAGACTTCTAGGTCCGGTATGTTAGGGAGGTGTTTACTAACAAGGTCGAGATCTGTCTAACCACGGTCGAGGAAGTATAATGTATAAGGGACAACCCTAAGTAGCTAGAGAAAGCAATGCTAGGGGCCCGAATTAAGGATGAAACATGGTACCCCATTGTAGTTGACAATGTTGTAAAGTGTGTTGTACTCGAACCTGCCGGAAATGATAGAACTCTTCGTAGTGACATTGTTACTAACTTCGCAAACGACAACAACTAGGAGGGGATCGATTATACGGCCATGAAGGCGGTTTGGATCAGAAAACAGTCGGACAAAGTCAATGGGTCTATGATCGTCTGGCTTAAGAAGAGAGAAGCGGCCACGTATCTTCTTAACAGTATGACAGTTATCTTTGGACCTACAGCGGGGTTTGCAGCCCCGTACTAGCTAAAGGAGAATGTCGAAGCATGCTATAACTGCAACACATATGGCCACTTCTAGAACAAATGCACTAAGAGAGCTCGATTATAGGTTTATAGTCTTATAGCTAATCCCGAAGACGACTAAGTAGAATGGTTTACTGCTTATACGAGCTTAGGACATTGGCCTTTTGTTCCCGCCGGTCAATATTGACGACTATATAGTGCCAAAGAAGGATATCAAAATCAAGGTCTTAGAGCAGCTACGTAACAAGGATGGCCTGGAAATCGTTCGCTCACAAATACTGCTAACGAAGGTGAAGTCGGATCTCAAGCCAGCTTCATAGCATCAGATCACTCGTATATATGTCAGACTGGTAGGCGAAGCTTTTAAAAAACAACATCTGCATTTCGGGGAACATAATCTGCTGTCCTCGCTTCTGTGACAACAATTGATTGTTAACAGACGTTTTCTACTGAGTAAGCGCCATGCCCGGCTTTTTTGCTCTCTACTGTCGTATGGCTCTAGTAAGACCCTCGCCGGTATCTTCGTTGTTCTTGTTGTTAAATGAAGAATCTTGGATATCTTTCAGAATGTCATTTATCTTGTGCTTCTACTTTTCCGTCAAGGTGGTCGTCAGGTTTTTCTTAGGCACCACTCTTAGTATAGATAGTACACGAAGCAGATCGTCGTTAGTTGTGAAGGATTCGAATGGAGTCTAGACCAATTGGCGGATCTAGTACAGGTCGCCTAAGGTGAATTTGATCTCAGGTTCCCCATCGTACTGGTATAAACCAAAAGGAGTCGAGAGCGTCATTCAAGGCGGAGCTTTTGAGCATTGACTTAAAGTCGTCTCTACCATGGGCATCGAGCCCGGCCTGGGTTTTCTTTTTGATTCGTTCAAAGTTCTCCATGATCGAGGTCGCTAGCTGTTCATTTGCGGCCTTTGTATGCTCCTAGTCCTTTTCGTAGAGGTACATGATGAGGGAGAATAGCATCGTGCCTACCATGCCGACAGGAGTCGTGCCGCCGAGGGCGACCTTAAGAGAGACTGCGACGAACGATGTACCGACAGTCCTAATCAACTTTTGGTCGGCTTTACTGTTAACATCTTCAGCCGCCTATCTAATTGCTTTACTAATGGCGAGTCCCTGGAACTGAGCCTTGACCACGGCGGTCAAAGTAGCTAGTAAAGTCTCGGTTGGCTAGCCGACAGACTAGGCTTTGTTCATCAGATATGACACGAGAGCACCGGAGCCCGTGCATTTGATCGACATCTTCTCGTTCTCCATCGCCTTCTAGAAATCGAGGAGAAGATCGGTTTTGTTCCATGTCGCCGCTCTAATCTTTTTAGTAGGCTTAAACTTAAGGGCGTCGAATTAGCCTTGGTATAGATTCTAGAGATTCTGACGTTCAACCCAGCGGGAGCGCTGCTTCTTAATTAGAACTGTATACACAATCTGAGGGATATGATTCTCCGCCATGATGCTAAGTGAGTGGATGATTGAATAAAAAACGAGTTGCTGATGTTGTTAGGGTACAACCTCTACGTATCTATATATGTCACTTAGGCTATGCAGTACGTGCTAGTTTTACGTCATGTCTATTCAAAGGTAATTAAGAACTATAAACCACTAGCTCGAGCATACAGCATCTGCAGGGCAGTATATATAGGGTATGAATGCAGCCGTTCGGTAGCGCTCGAGTTACAGAGTAGTGCTAAGTTTAATCTTGGTAACACTTTCAATTAGCCTCATACCCTGGTTTATGTAAGTCTATAGGTATGCAAAGATCTTCCACTAGTAAACCGGCGTTAATACACCCTATACAGGGTATCGCTACGGACGATGGATAGTCTACGTTTTTCCTACAGCTAGCATATAAAGGTGTTAAGCAACAAGCCTAGCTGAAGACAGATCCTACATTGGACGTACATTGTGTATCAAGCGTGATCAGATATTGATCCTCTACATCGACGGGCTGATGTAGGTGATTTTTAGTAGAGAAGCTTCGTGGCTGTTAGAATCGATAGTTTGCTAGCAGGCCCAGATTGACAGGAGGTTGGCCCAGATTGAACGACGGTACGAGTGGTGGTTGGATCCATGAGTTTGAACGTGCCAGATCCAAGAGTTTGAACGTGTGAAGTGCCTGAATTGATGCCGAGACTGCTGACGAATCATCCAAATTAGACTTTGAGTAGCGTTTACAGGGGGGGGGAGGTAGTCCATACGTTTACCCTTCTTGTAATTACTACTAAGAGAGAAAAGGAGATGAGCAAGCTTAATGCTCGTGTCTCAGAAAACAACAGCATATCCATTGACCAAACGCAGCTTTTCGAGCCCGTCACAGATGGTATGTTAAGCTTAAGTCGTGTCGGCAGCTAAAGAGATGATAGATTGTTTCTTTAGAGAATGATACTGCGATCTTGGTGTTCTTTTTGACCTTCCATCTTTGGTTTTCATCTTCTGCTTCGAATCTTTTCCCACGGATAGACTAAGTCCGACCAGGCATCTGACCGTAGCTAAGCCTAAGATGAATTCCTTTCAATGACAAACAGCATACGTAGAACCCTCAGCCCATTGGCAGGCATTACCATTCGCAGTACAGAGGACGTTATGAGACTATAATATAATCATATATATTAGAGAAAAATGGTGGACTAGAAAAAATAAAGCACTTGCACAATCAATTAATTCCGCTTTACGACTGCGGGAGGCAGGTATTGCGCAAAAGTTATCGCCATCACCTGGGACGTAGCAAGTCTTTTTTTAAGAATATCAGCATATGTGGTAGAAGTGGCCAATTTGTAAAGGGTACATACACCGGAGAGTGTAGCTGCGGATGCAAGGCTACTGAAAGCCATGGCGATAATAAGAAACTTCATAGTTACGTTAATTTGGATATTGATAGGTATAACCTTAGGAATATAACGATGTACGGAAGGAGCCTTTCTATGGCTCTCTAGTAGTGTTTATATTGAATGATTGCTGCTAGACTAAAAAGGGGTACCCGCTCTAGGCAGGCAATTCAGTCTGTTTTTATCTCACAGTTTATATAGACTCGTTCTACGATAGTGGTGCCACGTTTACGAGGCCGGGTATTTAGTTTTTGATGGCTCTCAGGCATGCCTCGCTTAGCCAGAGCTTACTACGTAAGCATTCGTACGTAACTAATATGAGGCTAAGGGTTAGCAAGGCCGAGGGCGCTTCTCGACGGCAACGACTGCGTATTAATGCTCCACTGCCTAAGTGGTACGTACGAGCTGCTTTGACTATTCATACTGACGAGTTGTATAGAGTATACAGCTAGCTGTCTTACCGCCGCTTAGAGGCCTCTGCTTGCCTGGAGCGCAGAAGCGCAGACTCCTTCGAAGCTTAGCTAGCGGCTCAGCTAGCTGAACTATCAGGCGAACTAACCAAATTGAGCTCGTGTAAGCACTTAACATGATTATGTCAAGGCCGTACATGAGGCCTCTCGCCACCGAATCGGCGAGCCAATGGGATAGCTTAGATCGCTTCATGTTCATGTTGAACATGACCTGCCAGAACAATCTAGTTGAGCACTCAGATTATACAGCAGTACCCTTGAGCGAAGGCAGCGGCATAGTGATTTGGCAGCGACACCCTTGTGAGAGGAGGACGGCAGCTGCTGGATGATAGTAACGGTTTGAAACCCATCTTTTTTGTGCAAAATGACATATGTCACTAGCTAACATGTTACTAGCATGTTACTATCTGCTACTAACTCAGTCCTACCTGGTGGAGTTCATTCTAGACGACAGCTGCATGGACAAGTTCCAATTCCAGCTGACCAGCATGGCTCGGCGAGCCCAGCGAATATGAAATCGGCATCTTTTGATTCTTTCATTGTAATCCTTCGATCTGGCAAAGTGATGCTCAAGGTTGGAGCGTTGCATAGGGGGAGTCCCGGCAATGATGATGGCCTCCATCCGGCGTCGATCTTCTACGCTATGCGTTAGGCGTGCGAAGAGTCTGTCGTCTCTACCATATCTTTAGTGCGGGGCACACTCGTACGATGAAGCGAGAGATTCCGCACGACCTACTTCGTGGGGTCAGATCAACAAGAATAATAAGAACGAATACCGATATGTTGATTTCACAAGCATCTCATGCTCTACACTAACCGGGTAAGAACATGTCCGTCTTCCTAGAAGTCTGTGTCCTGCTCGCATGCGAGCTTGTGGGATCGGCCTCCGCCGCACGACTGTCCGACTACGTTGACCCTCTCATTGGAACATTCGGGCCAATTGCAGGCTCTGCAATCGCCAGCGGAAATTCCTTTCCAGGGGCAAGTCGGCCGTGGTCCATGGCAAAAGTCGGCATCGATACTTCCTTTCTGGGCGTCCCCAACGGAACGGCAGGCTTTGTCAATGCAGGATACTCTCCTTTGGGCAATGTCACTGCTGTGTCGATGATGCATGTTTCAGGAACGGGGGGCACTCCGACGTATGGTTTGATCGCACAAATGCCTATTCTGGGCGATTTATGCGACGTCAATCTTGGCGACAACACCACGTACTGGCAAAACCGGAGCTTTAATCAGGAAGAGGCGAGTGTCGGGTCATTCAAGACTGTTTTGCTGAACGGTTTGGAGATCAGCCTTGCGGGTACGAAGCATGCAGGTTTGATGCGATACGAGTCTATACCCGTCACGACGAGCTACAACAACGCCAGCCTTGGTCCAGCAGTTGGAGACGAGGCGTTACCATCAAGAGACATGCATGTCTTGGTAGATCTCACACATGTTCTGCCAGCTTACGATGGCGGCGAAGCATACTCGCAGAAATTTCTAGAAGGAGATATTCACGTTCGCTCCGATTCGGACGGTCAGCCGTCTTACTATGGCTCAGCTACATACCGGGGTGGATGGGTTCAGGCGAACTCGCACATTCTGTACTTCTGCGGCAACTTTACAGTCCCTGCTGGATCCGATTTGGTGCCTACTTCTGCGTACGTTGAGCAGCGGAACACGGACGGAATTCTCGGTGCTGGAACGCTCAGCTGGGCATATGATCCTGCCCTACCTCCAGCATTCAACGATAGACCGATTCCAAGGTCATACAACGATATAAAGGCCTTTGAGGGCAGTGGGATGGGTATCGGTGCACTGTTCAGCTGGAAGTCTGCCGGTACAAACGCCTCGGCTGAGCAAATGATCGAGTCAAGAGTCGGTATCTCGTACATTAGCGCAAACCAAGCCTGTGAGAATGTTGCAAATGAGCTGCCTGCTTCGAAAACTTTTAACGAGGTGGTTGCGGAGGCTAGGAATGAATGGGAGAACGAGATATTAGGCAAGATTGAGGTCGTGGATGACAGATCGGAGACGGGCAAAAATACCACCCTGAAGCGTATACTCTACACGGCGCTATACCAGACTGGACTCATGCCCACTGACAAGACTGGTGAGAATCCGCTTTGGGAAACCAACAACACTACGCCATACTATGATGATTTCTATACGCTTTGGTCAGTTGGGCATGTGGATCTACTTTTGTGAACCTTTTGCTGACGTCCGCCAGGGATACCTATCGGACGCTTCAACCTCTGTACCACCTGCTTTTCACCGAAACTCATTCCCGCGTGCTAAAGAGTCTAATCTCGATTTTCACCCACGAAGGCTATTATCCGGCGGGACGAGCAGCCAATTGGAATGGAAGAGTTCAAGGCGGTACCCATGCCGACATGGTCATGGCCGATGCTTATGTGAAGAACCAAGGCGAGCTCCACGACGACATTGACTGGCAAGAAGCATACCGCGGATTGCTCAAAGATGCAGACATCCTCCCAGTTCATAACGTGGACACGGCAATCTTTGACGGCGCTAACAAAGAGGGTCGAGGAGCGCTAGACGACTACCTGGGCCTAAAGTTCATTACTCGAAACCATTCTCGCAGTCTCAGCCGGGGCTGTGAATATTCCCAAAACGACTTTGCCATATACAGCATCGCCAAGTTGTTACCAAACGTGCTTACGTCTGATATTGACCGATTCCTTGACCGATCCAACTGGTGGCAGAATCAATGGAGCCCGAATGCAAACACGTCCCTGTTTGTCCCTTCCGTATCCAACAGCGACTCAAACACGACTTTCACCGGGTTCGTTGCTCCTCGAAACAGCGATGGGACCTGGAACTACACGGATTATGATCCTCTCAGCTGTGGTGGATGCGGCTGGAATAATGACATCTACGAAGCAAAAGTTTGGGAGACATCATTCTCTGCTGCACCCCATGACATGGCAAAGATCATTGAACTCATGGGGGGTGACGAAAGTTTTATACAACGCTTAGATGTGTCTTTTCTGCCTGGTCTTGGAACTAGTGTCGGAGCTAACAATGATGCTGGCAGTGCATTGTTCAATCCAGGTTGATTCAGTTTTATTTTCACATTGACTGACCGAATGCTAACGTCTGTTCAAGGAAATGAGCCGTCATTCGCCATACCATTCTTGTACAACTACGTCCCAGGCCACCACTGGAAGACGGCGAACCAGTCTAGGGCAATTGTTGACTCGTTCTACTCTGATACTAGGAGTGGATATCCGGGGAATATCGACGCAGGGGCTCTTCCGAGTTGGTTGATATTCAATCTTATCGGCCTGGTAAGAAGCTAACACCTATATATCCACAACTGTATACTGATACAAGGCCCTGAAAATAGTACCCAGTCTCCGCGCAGCCAATCTACCTCCTCGGTGCTCCTCGATTCTCCTCTCTACGAATCAACTTATTCTCTAGCACGGCAAGGGAGACACTCTTAAGCATCAAAGCGCCAGGGATTTCGGAGACTAGCTATTATCCGCAGAATGTAACCTTTAACGGCATGAGACTTGACCGAAGCTGGCTTTCGCACAAGGAACTCAGCCAAGGTGGAGAGCTTGTCTTTGAGATGGGTGCACAACCTGCTGCGTGGGATTTAGGCGAGAGGCCGCCGTCTTTATCTGCATATGGGAGTACGGCAAAGAGAAACTAGTTCATCAGCGACGGAATCAGAATTGCAAGCGACGGGTTGGACGAAGGATTGTCGACGTGCTTGGATCGATGCCATGAACCTGGTGTCGATTAGATGTAATCATATTTCGAAAAGGGGGGAGGGGGGGCGACCTACCAAGGTACTCCCCCTTGTACCCTATTTAACTCTTCGTAGAATCGTGCACATGTCGCGATAAAAGATTGGCTCATAAATGGCATGCTTGGGCCATGAAAATCCTACACATAAGGCGCATGCGGTTCGTGGATCCCGAGTACGAGCACGCCTAATTTAATCAGAGGAGAGGGCCTGAGGCATAAGTCTTCAAAGCGACTTGGCAAGAATACCGAGGTGTTGAATGATTGCTACTAAACTAAAAGGGGTACCCGCTCTAGGCAGGCGATTCAGACCGCTCATCTCACACGCGGTGCTGATTGTCTTTACTAAGGACGGAAAGAGCATAGGATTATGGAGAGATCATACAAGGGGACTACAAGGGGGATACACGAATGGATTACCACCCTTTAGTGCCAAAGTCTGAATTCTCTATTGTATCAACTCGACAACCTTGATAGGCTCAATCGGCTCAACTACGGAACGGTATGTATACTAAGTGACATTCGTGTATCCCCATTGTAGACGAACGGCTTACAAGGAGGCTACACCAATGGATTACAGCACGATGAGGACAGGGAGATCATACGATGAGGACAGGAAGATCATGCCATGAGGACAGGAAGACATAGAAAGAATGTCTTGACCACTTATAAAATGCATATCTGGTGAAGTCTGCTTGTTGTTTTATCAGAATTTTTCCTGCAATCCTTCCTCTTTGTCTATCAACCTTCAACCCGAGTCTTTCTCTCACACAATGTTGACCCCTGTCGTTCTGCTCGTCTGGTGTCTCAGCCTTGCGCAAGCACTAGTCTCACCACTCCAAGGCGATATCTACACAACAAGCGTGGAATAATAGGGAATTGTTTCGAGATATCACGACCTGCCGATAACCCTTCGGTCACCAATATCGGCCAGACCGAATTCACCCAAGTTCTCGGACATGATCAGACAACCACACGCCATCCTAACAACTTTATCTCAGTCCGATTGGATGGCGAAGAGGGAAGGAATCAGGTCGACGTTGAAATCACAAATACTGGCCCTCAAAACCGATTCATTGTCACTCAGTGGAATGCATAAGTCTCTCCCTGATCCCTGTCTAGAGATATCACATATCTAACTCTTAATACTCAAGCTCACGCTATCACTGGTAACGGATGGGAGAGATTCGGCAGCTATCTAATCGACCGAGGCTCAACAAATTTCCCTGGGTACACTAACTTCTGCATTCAAATGCCAGACCTCACCGGACGCTGGTTCTTCCAGCTGGAAGAGTAATCCAATAGGTAACGCAGCTTTACTGTCGAGTGTACCAAAGGCTTAAGATGCGTATGGACTCACTTGATGAGACTTGCAAGTGAGAAAAAGGGTTAGGGTTGTGGTCTCTAATTAGTACTGTTGCCAATGGAGTGGAGGGATCTTGTGTTTGTCAAGGAACGTGGGGTTGTTATGGATTGGACCTGAATGCATGTCGGATCCCCCCCCCCCCCCATCAATCCGAAGTTTATCCATTGGAAAGCTGGTGTAGCCCCCTGAGAATATAGGATGTTTCAAATTCCATGTCCTTTCTGTATCCAAGTCCCTGGCGAATTCGTAAAGCCGTGTGCCCTACGGAGCAGGTGTCTTTGTGATGTCTTGTCGTGAATTCCAATTCTGAACTTGTTACGCGCCTTGACACTGCAAGAGAGTGCAAGACATGATCATGGAGAGATGAATTACTGCGAATTCGGTCTACGTTGAGTTGATCTGATGCTAGCTGTCATGTCAGGCAAGTTCATTGTCGTGGTGTTTCAATAAAGAGCTTGGCTGCGGTCTGCGATCAAGCGAGCTTCTGTTCTTCACCCTGTAGCGGGCTCACAGTATCAAGAATCCAAGTCTGCTTCTTCGCATCCAAAAATTTCGGGTACGGTCTCCTGCAATGAGATGCCTCAGTCCTGTAACCCCTCAATTTCGCAACGACCCATTTCGTCCCATTGATCCCTCCTTTTGCAAAACCCCATTCCATCTCGGCAAGCTCAAGCTGCGCGGCCTCGGCTTCCTTGGACTTTCCCGCCATGTACAGGTCGAAGATGCGGAGACAGAATTTGGGGTACAGGTTTGCAACACCGGTGATTGTGCCTGTTGCGCCGACTGCAAGGGCGGGAAGGAGCCAGTCGCTTTGGCCAGCCAGAGCGGAGAAAGAAGAAGGTGGGAACTGAGCGCGGATACGGGCGACCTTTGCGATGCCGCCGCAGGTCAGCTTGACACCGACGATGTTGGGGTGGACGCCAAGCTTGCAGAGCATGTCAGAATTGATGTCGAGGCCGGCTGCGACGCCAGGGAAGTTGTAGATCAAGATTGGCACAGGCGATGCGTCGGCGAGCTTGTATTCAAGTCAGCGCAGTGCTGGAACGAGCATCAGTAAGATGACTATAAAGTTACCTCTTGGAAGAACTCTACGACGGCGTCCTCGTTCATGGCAAAGTGAAAGTAGCTCGGGACCAGAACGAGGGCGTAATCAGCACCCGCATCCTTTGCCAGTCGTGTCTCTTCAATGACCGCCTTTGTGCTCTGTCCCCCGCATCCGAGGGTGATGGTCAAGTCTGGTCGGCCGAGTTCGTTCGCGAGTGTGCGAGTTGTGCTGACAAGGTCGACTTTCTCTTTGGGAGTCAATGTCACTGCTTCTCCATTGGTCCCGGCGAGGACGACTGCAATTGGTCTATTGTCAGCAATGGCCGAAGAAGTGCCTGTTCGAGACGTACTGCCGTGAAGACCGGAAGAGATCAGAAATTTGATGTGCTCATTCTGCGTCGGCCAATCGATCTCCTGGTTAGCATCATTTGAAAACCACGTCAAGCTGGGGACATGAATTCCTGGGGGGAAAGCTTTGGCTGGAGTGCTGTGAACCATGTTTATGATGTTTTTGGTTGCGGGAAGTCGAAGAGGCAAGGACGAAAATAGAGAGGAAGATTGCAAGGAATCGAGATATAGACAAACTAATGTTTAGCGACAGAACGAGCCAACAACTACCTTGGTGGCATCCCGCAATCTGCATACACGGTCGGTATGTATCCAGGTGTGGGGAAGCTGTGAAGCGAGGCGATCGCGAGGCGTTCGTTTTGCCCCCACATAATGAGAAAAAACACATCCGATCGGCTCTTCGAAGCCTTGACAAGTCGGTAACTGCAGGGGTACTCGGCTCGGGTTCGTGAATCCTTTCTGCCTGTAATGCGAAGACGCCGATGATGAAATAGAATGAACTCGTCGCATACCGCGAAAGATCAGTGTGCGGGTCCAGGATGAAAAGCGAGCATGACGCGATGTTGGTGGAGACGTGAGCATTCGGATCTTCTTTCACACAATGGCAAAGCAGGCGTCGAAGATGTTGTGCATGATACTGCGGATGTCGACTCGTGTCTTTGTCTCGTCCTGCGTCTTCTGGACCTCGTCCAAAACTTGAGCAGTCATCTGAGCGTTGGTTGCAACGTCCTGCATGCGGCAAATCTGCGTTCTGATCCACGCCCTCTCCTGCACATCTTCTTCCTCAGATCCGAGCATCAACAGCGGCCAGAGCATGTTGACCGGCAACGGCTCGCCGCCAACTAGACCAGACTTTGACGGGGTATCGACCATCATTCTGGTCAGTTCTCGAATCTTTGCCAGAGCGAGCACAGTCTCTGGGGCCAGCGGCAATGTTTTGTACGCGACCCGGTGAAGGTGAACCTTGCTCGCATAGAAGTTACTGGCATACGTCCGGAAGGCTCTCGTGATGGTATGAGAAAGGTGGGGACTGAGATACTGAGCTGTGAGTCTGCCCTGGACTGCGTAGTCTAGAAGCCGAGGGCGGCTATCGAAGAGCTTGTTAAGATCTTTGGTGATGCTTGCAGCTATCATCATGACTTCAGTCTCGTCCGAAACCGTCCCACGACTGCGGTGCCACGGATCAATCTTGGAGATGCGGCCCATAAAGGACTGCACCTTTTGGAAGAAGACGGCACCGGGCTGGTAGAGAGCCTGAAAGAGCACATCTTCTATGTCTGCATTCTGATCTGATTCGCCAACGCTTTCCATACCAGCAGGCGATGGCTGGACAAGCATCTCGGTCGCTTCGTCATCCGACAAGAACAGCCCCTCACCACCGGCAGACACGGCTCTACCGTCGAGCAGGCGGATCCAAGAGAGCATGCGAATCTCCAGTGGCCCGAAACTCGCCTTGTCTTGGTGGTCAAAGATGGTGTATGCTATTTTCAAGCTTTTATGCGCGGCTTCCGTGCGACCTTCGAGAATATCGACATAGCTCAAAAAGAAACAGGTTGCTAGCAGATGGTCTCGTTTTACCTTGTCCAACTCGTGGTTTGACAACTCATGCGTCGAGTGTCGATGATGTCTATGACTGTCACTTGACACGGCACAACGTTGACGCCGGCACAAGAGGAGCTCGGAAAAGCTTAGCAGAGCTGAGCGCACCATAGTGGAAGCCTTTGCCATGTCAAGGAGATCCTTCCTCATGGTCACCCATTGTTGTTGTGTCTCCACAGGAGCTAAAATGGGAGGGACTGTGCTGTGTGCGAGATAGTCGAGCAAGAGCTCTTCCCCACCTTGCGCAACTTCCGTGTTCTCCCGTGCTCTTTCCACATGGGTGTGTTGTGTCGTTTCCAAGCGTCGCAAGCTATGCGATACTGTTGCAGGTGACGTCGTACTCGGGGAGCTGAAGAGCTCGGGGATTGTGCCGTAGGACATGGTACCATCGGCTGGCTGATACTGCTGCCACCATTCGGCATTGTCCCACATGAAACCTGCATAGTCAAAGAAATGGTCAACCGCAGGAGGAGCCGTCGAGTCAACCACATGCTCTGCCACATTGGACGAAACCGGCCAGTCTGACGCATTGGTAGCTTCTCCCTCATTTCCCACCGGTCCAACATTAGACGAGGATACGATATTTTGCTCTTGCTGCTGTCGCCTCTGCGTAGTTCCCAGCGCCTGCGTGGCATTTGTCTTCCACGCGCATTGAAGGTTCAACCGTTCACAGTTGGAGCATCTCGGACGCTGTTCATTGCAGCGCACTTTGCGTCGCTTACATGTCGTACAGCCTAATCTCGACCGACTCGTTCTTGCGGGTCCAATGCTGCTTCGTTGCTCGAGTTGTTGCCGCGGGTGATCATTCATGTCAAGGTTTTGTGATTGCCAGCCCGCACGTTAAAATGACGAGATGGGTGACTCGTCTCCGATATCGCCCTTCATTCTAGTGTCCAACACAACATGAATATTCTAGATACAGGGCACGCGAAAGACGAAACAATAATGACAGTATTCGAACACTGAAACTACACAGGATCTATGTACGGCTACGGCCTTCCTGCATACTCGGTTGTGGTTGCACCCGCCTTGTCAATGCAGTGCACGCCCTGTTTATTGTTCATACCAATTTCAGCATCACCAACAGCTGCACGGTCATTGTAGCCAAACAACACATCCATCTGATCACTTGTGAGCCCCTTGGTCTCTGGCATGGCCAAATACGTCCACACAGTCGCGACCAGCATCCAAGCTGCGAAAAAGAACCACGTGCCGTAGCCAAACGAGCTGAAGATATAAGGCAGCGCTTTAGTCATGACAAACTGCGCAAGCCACTGACACAGCGCTGCATACGTCCCAGTCAGGACACGGTGTGAGCCAGGGAAGATCTCGGCCGACACGATCCACGGGATGCCGTTCAGACCAAACGACCAGAATATCGAGTAGATCATGATCATGCCGATTGCTGCCTTGCCGCCCGCTATCGTAGATGATGACAAGGGCTGACCAGCGGCAATCTCGACTGCTGGATGGCCGACCTTGACGTAGGCGCCAACAAACCAAAGACAGAGGGAACAAGCCACCGAAGACACCAGTACAGGCCGACGGCGTCCAAGCATGTCAATGAAGAAGATGTAGTACACGATTGATGCGATTGCCTTGACTAGGCCGTAGATTCCCGTGTACAGCGCTACGTCCGTGACGCCGAGCGATCCGAACAAGGTCGGTGAGTAGTAATTGATTGCCGAGGCACCGCTGACGTTCTGGAGAGCAAAGGCGCAGAAGACAAGTAAGACGCGATTGCGCATGCCGGGGCGGCAAAGTTCATTGATCGCTCCACGGATGAATGCCAAAGATCCCGTGCCATACCCTGCCGAAATGGCGGCCTCTTCGTCTAGCCTGCATCGCATCTCTGTCACATCTTCCAGAAGGTCTAGCACACGTCAGCATTGAAAACCGCATCATTAAAATGGCACTGCTTACACTCGTGGTCGACCGGAAGATGACGGATTTGCACAAGAGCCTCCTTCGCATCCGCCTCCCTTCCCTTGCGCATGAGCCATAGCGGGCTTTCATGCAGAAACATGCCTCCAAGGAGCAAGAACCCAGCCGGGATCAGTTGGACTGCCATGGGTATTCTCCAGCTCATGGAAGAATTGACGTCCAAGTTGTTGTTGATGCCATAGTTGAGCCAAAAGCCAATGACAGATCCGACCTGGTAAGCAATCTCGAACAGTCCAGTCAGGATACCGCGGATGGATGGGATGGAAAGTTCAGCAATGTAGGAAGGGACGGTGGCGGTGATGGCTCCACAGCCGAGTCCGGTCAACACACGTCCAGCATCTGCGAAATCAGCCAAAGCTTGCTACGTGCAACGACTGACTCACAGATAAAGGATAGCTGATCAGTCGCCACAGTCATCAGGATAGCACCAATGCTAAACACCACGACGTTCGCCTGGAGAGCCCACTTGCGACCGACACGTTCAGTGACTGCCATTTTTGTAAGTCGAGCGAACACGCGATGTAAGACGGGTAGCTCACGGAAATAGCACAGCAAAGCCCCGAAAAAGGCACCAGCCTGGAATGCAGAGGTGATGTTACTCGAGATACCGGCAGAAGCCGCCTTGGTGATGTGGAAGTCGCGCTTGAAACTTGCTCGAGCGATGGTTGTACCAATGAAGGCCGAGTCGTATCCGAAGCTGCTGGCTTGTCAACGAGATGGCGCGTGTTACGACAGATCCTTGACAACTCACAGCAACGATCCTGTCGATATGATCAAGGCTTCGGTATAAAGACGCCAATTGTACACTTCCTTTGGCGTCTGACGGTCTTCGACTGCGCGGAAGCCTCCCATATTGTCTCGAGATGGAACGAACGGATCCTTGACTAACGGGATGAGAAATGTAAGTGAGAGACAGGCTGATCAAATAACCCCACGACTAGCATCGTGCCTTCGGCGGTACTGTGGGCCCCCATGGGGAAAGAACTGTAACCCGGATAATTATAGGTCTTGACTCAAACAATGGAGATGGCGCCGGTGCTTTGCGACTGGGAAGTGGGATTCGCTGCCGACCCGACCCATCTTGGCAGCCTCGAGCCGACCGGCTTTACTCATACCCGATTGTTTCCGGAACAGTTTTCATCGGCACTAAATGTACGTCGTGGTGATGGCTAATGATATTGGTTCGTTCTCATGTTCAATGTCAAGGTCCCTATGATCATGTTCAGACGCTGAGGACGCCATGCTTCGTCTCCAGAACATTCAGATGTCCAGATGCTCGAAATTGCACCACCTTAGTCGAACGAAAGCAAGTTGAAATGAACACTCACGGAATCACGTGTTGGATTCCCATCTATGGAGACGGCCAAGTGCATTTCGATGCTGACGATGATGAAGCATACAAAAATCAAGATGTGTGCTCAAGTAAATGTGCATTGACGGGTGTCAGAGCCTTTCCCGTGAGCAAGAGAGCTTCCACATTCTCCATAGCGAGCCTCTCAAACCCATAGTTGGTCTCAATGGCTCCGCCGGCGTTGTGACAGGTCAAAGTTACGTTTCGCATCTCACGGAGTCTGGGATGAATGTTTGGCTCTTTCTCGTAAACATCTAGACCAGCTGCAAAGAGATGACCGCAGTCTAGAGCCCCGACAAGCGCTTTTTCGTCGACCAATGTGCCACGTGCGATATTCACGAAACGTGAACCCTTCCTGAACATCTTGATATTGTCCGCGTCGATCAATTTTTTGCCTCCAAATGGAATCGCAAGCAAGACGCAGTCTGAAATACCAAGCAATGACTCTAGGCTGTCCACAAAGGTTGCTCTCACTGCGTCCTCTTGCTGCTTGGACTTTCGAGCAACGTCAAAGTAATGAATGTTCATGCCAAACCCAGCAAAGGCTTTTTGCGCGATGGTGTATCCAATGTTTCCGAGACCAATGATACCGAGGATGTGGTCCCTCGGGTTGTGGGCCGTGGTCGTGGCATTGTGATGCGCATCCAACCACTGCTCGGTAACGCCTGAACGAGCGGCAAGATGGGACCAAGTAAGGTTTCGGAAGACTGAGAGAATGTGGAAAATGGCCAAGTCCGCAACAGCTTCTGATGATGCTTGTGCACCATTGCAGTAGATAATGCCATGCTCAGCCAGCACACCGACGTCCGCCCAGTCGTATCCAGCACCTGCGCTTGCAAAGATCTTGCAAGATGCTGGTAGGAGTGGCACCAGTTCAGTGTCCCATCGACCCATTTCACCGCCGGTCGTCCAGAAAGGCCGAAGCACAGCGTCAAAGTCCCCCCATGTTCGAGCCTCCAATGCCTCGAGGAACTTAGGTCGTTGACGTTGTTCTACCTCGGGCCGTATGATGTTGAACTTGCTTTCGAGACGTTGATAGATAGCTGGGTTATGCTTGACTGCATCCCCGATCCAAAGGATAGTTGGCCTGGTCATGGCGTTCAAGTTGCAGGACTGTCTTGTAGATTTGACAAAATACTTGCAAGTAATGGTCTTAGAAGCGGAACAAGGGTAATTCGTGGATGGAGCGACTATTTTATACGTGGTGATATCAGCACAAAGAGGCTCAATATACTCGACCCCGGGCATATCGAATACTTGTAGTCACCCCGCCGCACTCCACTCCGCTGATCGACACAAATCCTGTCACTTCTGTGCTGCAGATCATCCGACCAGATCGGACGTCGTCCCCACGTCGAACTCCGCCAATTCTGCCCATGTGTACTTACTGGTGAGGGGCATGCGTCTCAACTCGGAGTGCGGGGACCATGTTGTCATTACCCAGGGTATCTGTTGTGGAATGCGTGCAGTATCGAGAAGGAGAGTTCTATAAGGACAGTCCATAGGCCGTCTGTATCATTCGAGACTTCCCAGCAAACTGCTCCATGCTGATTGCGACATATTCGGGCCCTTACGGTAGACACAGATCACAGCGTCAAACTACAGTATGTCGTTCATCTCAACAAGATCGATCATGAAGCTATCACCGCTATCATTTTGGACCATGATCGGCTACCCCAAGAGAAAAAACTGATCAGAAAAATCGACATCCGGATGATGCCCATGATGATGTTTATCTGTACGTTTCGACGAATTCTCTCAGACCTTGCTTAACTGACTCTAAGGTGCGATGCAAAGACATTTTAGACGATCTCGATCGCAATAACATCGCCATTGCCCGTCTCGGCAGTTTCGAAGAAGATGTGGGTCTGAAAGGAATTCGATACAATACCATCATTTCCATCTTCTCCGTAGGATACATTTTGACTCAGATTCTAACCAACATGATACTAGACAAGGTGAAGCCTCGTTAGTTCTTCTAGTTATCATGTGTTGCTGGGGTATTTTCAGTGCCTCCTCGGGGGCAGCCCAGAACTATTCAGGCATGATTGCCCTAAGATTCTTGCTAGGATTTTTAGAGGGACCATTCTTGGCTATGTATATTCTGGAAGCCATCCGCCACGACATTATACTGACAGACTGCTACTCATTATCGAGGGATCAGCCACTTTCTCCGTCGCTTTTGTCGCAGCGTTTGTCTTGCCCAACTATTTCGATACAATAACGTAGTGCGTATCAGCTGTGCACCGTGTACAAGCCAGTCGAGATATATCGGCTCACCAAATCTGCCAGGCTTATCGAGCTAGAAAGACGTGTTCGCCTGCTTTACCATGCACAAGCATTTACTTCTGTCTTTGACTGAGCTAAGGAGTATCTTGCGAGTTGTTGGGCAAGAAGTAGAATGTTAAACCTGACCAGACAATGGTGAACCCGCCGAGAGACAGGAAAATGATATTCCAACCAGGATAGTCTCCCTGGTGATAGCTAACCAGCCAAGGCACGAAGCCATTGAGAATTGGTGCAACCACATTCAGTATGATGGACATGCGCTTAGGTTGCTCGTCAGGCTTGTAGAGTTGAGAGGCGACCAGCGTTACAGCAGGGATAAGCAACGCCTCGAAGTCACCGAGCCAGAATCTGCAAGCAAACAAGCTTCCGAAAGATGTGCATTCGGCTATGCAAGTTTCTGTAACACCTCAGAATAAAACATTGATAGATAAGTAGGTGACGGGTGGAAATCTGATGAGCTGTAAGTATGGTAGAGTATAAGAGTTAATATCGGCATATGACAGCACCTCTTGAACATATATGCTGAGGGACCCATGAAAGCCAGACCACCAAACAATGGTGCAGATCTACACCATGAATATTTCTGACCAGTGAGATGAAGATCGTTCTTAAGACCATATATGGCAGCGGCAGAAATAGCAGTCTTGTCGAGACCAGACAATGTTGCACAAACAAGAAGCTTAGATATATTAGAGATCGTTCTATAAAGCTTCGCATCATACTCTCAATACATACCACAGGGATTAATATTCAATCGATTTTCCGGCCCAATATTCTTGGCGATGATATAAGCAGCAATGTCAATTTCCCTCACTTGCCCTGCTTTGACGGCTTTAACAGCGGCATGGGCAGTGTTCATCTCTCCTAAGGATGTTTCCGTAGCACTAAGGTGATCCACCCTGTGCTTATAGCAAAACGCGATGCGTTGGTTTGACATATCACAAGATGTGCTTAGATGTCACTCTGAATTCTGGTGGAGCGCAGAGGTGATATTGAAGCTTTTTGAAGAAAATCCAGTCAGACTGAGGAACGAGCTCAGGATTGGACGGTCCTACGCTCCGTTTATAGACACTTCGTCGATACAGAGAGGTGTAGATCCACCCACAGACAATGTCAGTCCAGCAACACGTCTACAAGCCCCGACCGTGGAGGACTTCGCTTCGTATACGGTTGCTTCGCACGAGGAATTCGATTAGAACATGCTATATTGGGAGACTCTTGAATTGTCAAATTTAGAAAACTTCGTCTAAGGTGCCTAGCAAATGATTGAGACAACAATGGAATATCACCACTTGGAGCACAGATGTTCGTTTTGAGGACGTAATCTCACAAGTGGAAGGAGAGCCAAGGAACAAATCTCATGGCATCGGCCGTCGCTTATATCATCAGAAGAGCGCGGAGGACTTTAATTACCTTTTTCAGAAAGCGAGTATCACAAACCCATACGGACGGCGGATTTTGATTCTTGCTTCGAAGGTGATCATATCGTGAACAGCTTTTGACTACATAAAGATGCGTGCTCTTGCAGCTTGCGTCGGCATACCATGTTTTTGCTGGCTCACTCTCAATGGCGTCTTCTTCTACAAACCATCTCGCGTGGCTTCGGAGGCAGCGGCTTTTACACTTGGTCGCCCTTTGTCACCAAACTGGAAGCTCTTCTACGATTTTGCCGGACTTTCTTATGGAGTCGATGGCGGTACGCCGATGAAAGGTCCCCGAGGTAAAATCCCATACGTAAAGGTTTCCTCCGCTGGGGAACCTGATCAGGTCATCAGTGATTCGGAGATTGTTATCAAAAACTTGATTGAGGACAGAAAGTTGAAAGATTTGAACGCAAAATTCGGTCCAGTTGAAATGGCGCATGATTCTTCCATACGCGCCTTGTTGGAAGACAAGCTCTATTTCTTTCAGGTATGTGTTGGTACTTGCAAAAAGATGAGCAACTCGTACCAAAAGTCAAGGTCTGGGAACTCTGGTTTCTGAATTACTACACCATGCGCAGCGCTATGCTCATAAGCGTCCCATACCCTCTTCAAATCGTAGTCGGACTGCTAGTGTACCATTCCGCCAAAAAGACACTCTACGGACAAGGCACACTACGCTACACACCAGAGGAGATCGCTGCCTCACGACTGCATATCTGGCAACAGATCAACGCTTTGCTCACCCAGTCAAGAAGTAGGGCAAGATCGGTTGATGAATCTAGCGGCAATGATGAAACGTTCTGGCTTTCGGGGGTCGACGAGCCCTCGGAGGCTGATGCTGTACTGTACGGTTTCATTGCAAGCGACGACTTGGTCTGTTCCGCGTAAGGATTCGAGAACATTCGGATTGACGAACAGATGTACTAACAAGAGATGCAGGGCGCCTGATAAACAGGCTGTTATACGCGGTTTCCCGAAGATCATGGAGTATGCTCAAAAGATTCACGAGCGCTACTTCCCCGACTATGCTATGTGGGATTGGACAGTCACAGAAAAAATGCCAAAAGTGGCCAATTCAATCGAGCGAATGAGAGAATTTAGACTGTTGAGCTCTAACTGTATTCATAATCAGCCTACAGACAGAATCTGTTCAACTAAGTAGCAAAGCGCCAGCTATTGACAATGCCAGTCTCCGTCTCAATCCTCTCCAAATCCCTATTCTTTTTCTCACACCACCACTTCGCCGCCAAACAACACAAAATCGTCAAGACACACCCCGCAATAATAACGCCTCCACCAGTCTGATACCTGGGCTCCTGGTTGCTCAAAAAGAAATAAGGGGAAAACCAATGACTAACACTGCTGACACAATTCGCAATAGCAATCAAGGCGGCTCTCTTAGTGCGAGGACGAGGCACAACAGTGGTTTCCCAGGAGATTTGAATATTGAGGCCCACAAAGGGGCCGGAGCAAAGGAGGACAAGGGCGAAGTAGCGGGCGCCAGTATTGAGGGTGGAGATCATGAGAATGGCGCCGACGAGGCTGACGGCGATGCTCCCGATGATGTGCCAGCAGTATTCAAGGTGACGACCGCTAGACCAGGAGACGACAAGGGTCACGAAGTAGGCAATGAGATATGGTGAAGCATACAGCAGGGCAATAGGATTCTGGGGTTGCCTTTGGCGATGATTACGTTGGCAGGGATCTGCGAGATGATGTATCCGACGTAGAACATGGAAATGCCGGTGGACCACATGACATCGCTCATCTTCAGATCCTTTTGCATACCAGCGAGACGAGCGTTGGATACGTTGATACGATCGAGGTAGCTAATGAATGACAATCAAAGCGTCCCAGGATTTTTGGCGGAAAGAACACACTTCATCGATAACATGGCGGTGATGCATGGCAAGAAGTTCCAATCAAGTTTTCTCAGGACTTTCTTGTTCAAAGCTGCAAGTTCTTCCTCGGACTTGTCACGAAGAAGTGGGAAGCCCTAGAGGTAAGTGGGCTCGGCTGAAGCACTCTCGATGTGCTCGATGGTCGTCTCATCTTTGTCCAGGACAGAGATGGGGGATTAAGGACGAGATGGAGCCATGATTCTGCAGCGAGAAAGAAGAGACGATCTTGCTTGGATACCTCCGACTGGACACGGCATAGAACATCACTTTATAGATTGCGATCTCATCTACTCGTGTTCGCCCCTTCACTGCCCCATGGGGTGGAAGTGTGATCCCCCGCAAGTCTACCCCAGGCGTGCCCAGAATGCCACGGCGGATCTTGGCCCGGGAGAGATCCGACAGTATTATCGATGGATTGTGGAGTTGTACCAACCGAGTGAGCGCTCATCGAATCCATGGCAGGCTTGGAAATACGATAACGATGTGAGAGAAGCACATGTAGTATAGCATTGGCAATGAACAAACATGGATAGGCCCAATTATAGGTTGAAACCGCTAGGAAGGCTTCGGAGAACAGTCGGACACAAAACCCAACAGTCCGATTACCACCCTCCGAAGGATTTTGATGTTCCGTGATGCTGCTTGAACATGGTCGTTGTGCAGTATTCAGGTCTGAGATGGAGGATTGGAGTGCCGGTACCATGTAAAACATGCAGCTTGGCAGCCATTAAGTATTGTGAGATGAAAATAAGCATACATCTCGTAATATCGTGATGCTTTACATGAATCCTGGAGTCATACTCGCCAAACAGTCGCAAAACTATGTGCTTTCAAAGACGATCCGAGCGATTTGCCGGCGATCGAGTGCGGAGGGGTCGTGTTCAGCGAAGTCAGAGTCAAGACTGTTCGGAAAAAAAACCTCAATGAGGGTTGTGGTTCCCCGGGCCCAGCATTGACATTGCCATACGCAAGCCGACTCCAAATCCTAAGCATGAAAATGATACATCCACGTTGCCTGTGTCAGTAGAGTGGATGATGCATGAGTGAGTTTGGCCTCTCTCATTTCAGGTATTTGTGGAGCCGTGGTCGGAACCCTGGAGCTTTTCATAAGTTCGAAATTGTGGTGACTTATGTTGCCAAAATCACTGATTCAAGCACAAGCATTTTCGGCAAGATCGAAGGACAGATATGTCTTGAAATTGGGCCTCTTCGACATGAATATCAGGGTACTTTCGGTAGTCGAAGTGTGTGTCGTTGATAGTCTGTTGCTCACGAACATATTGACTCTTGCATTTGCTGTCCAAGTTGCGGAAAAAGTAGAGGAGCGTCGTAATCCACAGGCGTTTTCTCGTCATAAGTGATTTTCGATATCCAGAAGAACGTCGACAATCACAGGAAGAAAGATAGTGACTGAAACAAGCTCGACGATGCCAGTGCCAGTAACCAGGAACTTGGGCTCATGTGATATGCCATGTCGAATATTCAGGCAGCGAGAAAAGGCTCAAGGCCTCTTTGGCAGCAAGCACGATCCGGAGTGCTTTAGGCAGATTTCATCGAGGAATTGTCCCAGATCAATGTTTAGTAGATATTTGACAAGGAAACCCACCACGATGCCTAGCTGTTGACAAGGTGAAGACACTGAGAATGGCAGTTGTTCTGCCTTCATTGAGTCCCTTTACCGCACCAGCCAGACTGATAATGGCTATACATCCATATGGGGTACCGACTGGATATCTCCTTGGAAGTCTTGCGCAGAGCTTACCGCGCGTTTGTCGTGACACCCATTTTGGATAAGTATCGTGCAGAATTCATGTTGAGGTATTGGACAAGCAGTGTCAAAGATATTGGCAAGATTAAGCAAGTGTCGGTCTGTATTCAGTATGATAGAGAACCAAACGGCATGGCTCGCCGAAAAGATGGAAAGTTTGTTGTAGCAGACTACAAGAAGGTAAGCAAAAACTCAAGCTTTTGAGACCTTGTGTCGCGTCGCGATGACTCATCCCAGTCACAGGGCTTGCTGCTGTCTGATCCGAAGAACTGCGAGATATCACGACTGCTGGCGAGAAATAACCTGGAGTGTTTCAAGGGTGTCAATGATGTGATAATTGACAGCAAAGACAACATCTACTTCACCGACCAAGGGCAAACTGGCATCACTGATCAAAGTGGTCGAGTATATCGTCTGTGTCCTGACGGCAGACTGGACAAGCTTGTTACCAATGGAATCTCACCGAATGGTCTCGTTTTGTCGCTTGACGAGAAATTCCTCTACGTCGCCATGACAAGATCTAATGAGGTCTGGAGATTGCCACTGCACGCTGATGGCTCAACATCAAAGGCTGGTGTCTTCTTCCGATCATTCGGCAACGCCGGTCCGGATGGCCTCGCGCTGGATGAAGAAGGAAATTTGCTGGTGTGTCATCCAAGTCTCGGATCGGTCTTTGTCGTGGACAGACATGGCATACCATTGGCAAGGATTGTGAGTGGCAGTCCAGGCATCAATTTGACAGACTGTACTTTTGGCGGGCCAGAAGGCAAGACGATATTCATGACGGACAGCTTGGAAGGGAACGTTCAAACGGTGGAGTGGCACTGCAGAGGGGCCAAAATCTGAAGGCAATGTCAAAAAGATACATGTAGATTAGAGATGGCAAATGATATTGACGGTTGCACCTGTCTTTTGCGGCCAAACGTCCGAAGTCACAAAATCTTCCGGCTCAGCTTTCTTCTTCTTCTCCGCACTTTGAATTATGGGCTCCATCCCATCGTAATGAAACAAGCGTGCGATGGAGGCTACGGAATCGGGTGACGTGACGCTTCGCTTGCCATCATGTCAAGCGTGTCGTCGGAAAAAGATCAAAGTAATCACATTCGTTTGATGGAGCCACGGCTGTCTCTGACATATTTTCAAAGTGTAGTAAAGAAGCTCCAAAATGCTCGGCATGTTCGGCTTCCTCGGTTGATTGTGTATTTGAAGACCGAGTCTCATCTTAGATCTATTCACGAGAGTATGTCGCCTGGAACCCGCCTTCTGGTAACTTTCTGACCGCTCCGAAGAGGGTTAGCAGCCCTCGAACAGAGGGAACATGATCTTCGTGCAATGTTGCCGGAAAAGAACACTCCTCCTGTAGAGGACAGCAGTTCGATCTTGAGCCGAAATCGTGGCAAAAGATATGTCGGAGATGAGGTGGGTCTCAAGTAAGCTACAGCGCTCACGTTTGACCGTTGCTCAAGTCAATTGCTTCAGCTTGTCCCAATTCATGTTCTCCTCTTCGGCCTGGAAGTCTTCGAGAGAGCGATTACTTCAATGTCTCGCTTTCAAGCCTCGAATTGCCGAGCCTCAAGCAACCAAACATCAACTGCCTCTCTTACCACAGGCAAAGGAGTTATTGAATGTCTAGTACGAGTTCCACTAGAGGCAGGTCTGATCACAACTCGTGCTAATGGTTGTCAGTTTTGATCATTCATGGAATTGCAGCACAAGCAAGGAATCTTTTGGGAATGCTACCAGCTCGACCGTTACAGTTCTACCACTCTGGCGCGCGCATTCGCCATTGCCGACCATGACATCAAGGTCAAGTTACCCGCCACCGAAACGCCGAAGATATCGGATACACCCAAGACCAAAGCTCGATAATCTTTGACCTGCGTCCCAGCTCAGATCTCAGCGCCCTTATCTACTCGGTCCAACTGCGCCAGATAACTTCACGCATCCGTGGCAAACTCCTCGCCATGAGCAGCATGAACGACTCACATACCCACGGGTCCTTTCTTCGCCACTGGAGAAATTTACGCTAGTCTGCACCGCTTCCTGGCCGAACTCGATCTTTGGCGGGCCTCGGCGCCAAGATACGAAACACCATGTTGTCAGTACGAGACCCAGGGATGGTACGACTTTTTGCTCGAAAAGGATAAGTTGTTTTTGATACGCGGGGGCGTCAATATCTTGTTCAAGAACCGGCGCGGGGTTTCTCAAGACGTCTTGAGGTTGTGGGGACGATGCGCAACCAAAGTCGTGCAATTGTACACAACCTTATTCCGCGCAGGACGGAAAAACTACACCCGGCAGCTACTTCCAGATGCTTTTCCACGCCGGCCTCTCGGTGGTGTTTTGCGTCTCTTGTGAAGCACGTCGCCGCAAAGGGGCAGGAAGACTGGTTCCCGATTTTGAAGCCACTTTGTCGGTTTGCGGCGATGTGCTGGATGCCATTGCGGAGAAAATGCCTGATGTGCGTGGATATGCTGTGGTGGTTGAATCCATGCGACGGTCTGCATTTGAGAATTTTTCTGTTTCTCCGACTGCCACTGCATCAACGACACATGAGGCATTGGCTGACCCGATCTCACCGTCACAGACAAGGCGGGATACCGATGCGGCACAACTCATATTCAATCAACAACAGGCTACTGCTGAATTCTTGACGTATGATGGCCTTAATCCCATGTCGCATCTGACGAAAAGCCCTCGCCCCTACAGTAACGACACGCCGATCAATATTCAACATGGCGTTTATCCCAATATTGACTGGACGAATCTAGATGTTGACGCTATGCAAGGCATGGAAGCAGGGTTAAGCGAGGACGTCTGGGGAGACCTCAACATCAATGCAGACATGTGGGATCGCTTTGAAAACATGATTGAGGTAAATGTTGACGAGAACATATGACAATCTATTCTATTGAAACCCCCCGCTTTGACTCCATCTCACCTGGAAAAAATGTGCCGGCCGAGCCCTTGGCAAGATGGAAGACGAGTTGGTTGGAAGGTCTCCCTATCCCTGCTGAATGAAGTTGTACAAATTATCCACCGCAGCCTTTGCTGTTTCCATCTGTGTCTGTGCAGTCGCCGCGCAAATGTGAGGAGTACTCACTACGCGAGGACTCGACCACAATTTTTGGTACGTCTCCTTTGTCGGAGGCTCTTCTTGATGGCAATCGAGTCCCGCACCCCAGATCTTGCCTTCGTGAAGAGCTCGAGCGAGATCGGCTTCGTTGACAATCCCGCCTCTGGCTGCGTTGATGAGAATGGAAGTCGACTTCATGCGTTGTAATTGAGCATATGAGATGAGATTTGTAGTGTCCTTCACCAATGGAACATGAATAGACACGATATCGGCGTCGAGGACTTCATCCACAGTGCTAGCTCTCTGATGGGGGATATTTGACCACGCGTCCGCCGGCAAGAAAGGGTCATACGCGATGATGGGAGAATTAAAGGCGCCACGGAAGATCTATGCCACTCGGCGACTGATGTTGCCCATGCCGATAAGACCGACGCTTCGACCCGTAAGTATGAGGCCCGAGCACGTCTCTTTAGGCACAGGCTCGCCGGCTCTCTGCTTCAGTGCAATCGGTCGAATCTCTCTGGCCACAGCCATTGCAAGCGCCAACACGAGTTCAGCAACCGCAGTCGCATTAACACCGGGCGTATTGAAGATCTTGATGCCCGCATCTTTGCATGCGGCAGCGTCAATCTTGTCGATGCCAACGCCTTGTTTGCCGATGGCACGCAGGTTCTTGGCTTGCGAAATGTCCCAGGCGGTCACGCGTGATGATCTGACCAAAAGGTATTGTGCATTCTGTCGCCAGTTTTGAACTTCGGCGTCATCTGGGCCGATGACGTTGAAGAATATTTTGGCGTGTGAGACGGCGTCAGGATGGTAGTTGTCGATGAGATAGACAGTGGGCTTTGATGAGCTGAAAGACTCGGTGCGGTCAGGGCTGCAGTCGATCCTTGAGGGTGCCATATTGAAGTGATATGTGCTATGTGAGAATAAATTGTAATTTTGCCTTTTCCACTATTAGCCAACGGAGACCTGCCTCCGTTTATATCTCAAGACATCTGCGGAGGGATGATGTGGTTGATAAAATGCGGAGGCTCGGCCCATGTCCGACGGAGATGAGAGTCTCGCAAATCGTGGTGGGCGCTCCGAATGAAGCAGGGGTATTTTCCCGGGCTTGTCAATCAAGGACAAGACCACATGGTCGTCAATTCTTTCGGCTCCGACAAGACGGAAATTAACGAATTTCAGACTCAGTACGGCTTCGAGGACTTTTTGAACAATCTTGCTTCATCAACTATGGCTGTGACGGCGTTGAAGAGGTTCAAAGTCAATCGGAGCAGTTCCGCCAGTGTTTCATTGCCTGAACATGAAGCTTCATCGACAGTCAACGCGCAGACGATACTCGCACTCAGCAGGTCGCAGAGGTCCAGCCGACATGTTATGTATGTCCCGTCCTCGAGACGTTTGTGCAAGAGACGAGCAAAGCCTCGAGCTCGTAGCAAGGTCTGCTCCTCGAGATTCTCTTCGTTCTCAAACATGTGGAGCCTGCACTGGCGGACACCGGGTAGATCCGACAAAGAGATCTTGACAAGAGTGCGGCAGGAGAGTTGGAGCAAATGACCATTGGCATCGGCAGGTCCTTCGTCGAACGATCCTGCCTGACCAAAGTTGAGTGGCAATGTTTCCTCTCAATGTCTGAAGCTACTGAATTGGAAGAGCAATTCGCCATCTATGGTTGAGATTAGTTGGGCCTGGTCTATCAGATGCAATCTGTCTGCCCCATGGTTGTCATTGACATGGAAAAAGACGGGGGATATATCTTCATCCTGTATTGCGAATGGGCGATGCATGGCAGATGCAATGGAACGCTCCAAGAAATATAGAGATATGAACAGTCTCCGACTGGGAGTTGCGGTATCTTTTTGAGCGGAGGAGGCCCGATGGATACCAAGCAGCACTGCTCGTTGAGCAGCCATGTTGATCAAGCGCCATGGACATCCTCCACGACTGCTGTATAGGGCAAATATGGCCAAGGCGAGCAGACAACGTAAACCTGCCAACGGTGCCTGGTCAAGGTCGCTATGGGAGATGATGATAACAGCAGCTTGGTGCAGCGTTAGAGCCAGGCTCTGTTGATGTCTGGCCTCGGGTGATACAAGGATTCCAATAGCGACAGCAAGGTAGACGAACGCAAACACAAAGGCCAGCTCACCGTCAGCTCGGTGGCGGTCAGCGTGTCTAGGAACCTCCAAGGCATGATCTCGCTTCAATTCGGCATAGTTGAGGCTGTAGCGATTGTCAAAGACAGCCAGGAAATGGGCAGTGGCTTCTAGAGGAAATTCGAATTCAGAATGTGACTGATTCAGAAAATTAGACACAGGATCATCGGACCTTGGAAGCGCACCGGCCGCGGCAGTCAAGAAGGCAGTGGTTGACAATGCCGAAACAATATCATGGTCGCCAGGCTCAGCCATTGCAGTGAGAACAAGACTGCCGAATTCATTGAGCGTCTCGCGTGAGCGATGATTCTCCAACGGATCGACTTGGCTTGTCGCTGCTGTATTGTTTTGGTCTGACTGCTGTGGTCGGTCATGATGATTGTCGTTGTGTTGATCGATGCTAAAACTTTGGTGTCGATGTGACCGTAGCCCAGACTCCCCGGAGGAAACAGTACGTGTTTGTTTGATAGTTTGCAGATTCTGCAGATGGTCGACCTTGCGTTTCAGAGAATTGATATAACTCTCGCCGCGCTCAATGGTGAGTCCGACCTGGTCGGGCCCAGGGGCGTATGTCTAGCTACGAGGTTCGCAGGGCGCATTATTGGCCTCGTTACAATTCGAACAGATTGGGAATCTGTTTTTCGCACTTTTGCTTGCGTCTGTAGCATCGCTCGCAAGCGTGTCGCCTTGCGGCTGACATTATCGCATCTGCCCACACGATCTTTCCCAAGGTCGCAGGCAGGGATTTCGGACTGGCACCGATTACTCTCGTTTCCTCGTGCCAAGTCCGATCACGGCCTACAGTACCCCACAAAGCTTTTCGTCTCTTCGTCGATAGAGAGCCAGGGGTTGGTTGCATTTGTCCTTTTCCGTCACCTTTTCTCGACTTGGAAAACAAAGATCCATCAGAGAGAGGTAAGTCTGCTAGCTTAGGAGTCTGTTCAGTACAAGGCTTGCAGTGTCATGTCCCACGTCCGCATAGCACATATGATTCACGCCATCTTGGCTTTCTCATCTCTGTCTTCATGTCTCCTTCCAACTCCAAGGACGCCGTGCGCAACACCATTCTCGAGAAGATCTGTTGCGATGAAATCACATACACACTGTCTGTCCGCAGCGTTGAGTTCTCAATGATGCAAGAATTCTGGATTTGATGGCGTTCTGATAGACATGGTGCACTCCAGTCTCGATTTCGACACAAGTGGACAACTGTGTATTGCTGCGTTGTATGCCGGCAACTCACTAATCGTGCGCGCACCCATCAAGGACTCGTTCTTTGTTTCGCGCATCTTGGACGGTGGCGCATTCGGTATGATTGTTGCTCATATCGAGGATGCAAAGGACGTTGTGAGGCCGCCGGATACCAACCTGTAAGCAAACGTTCTGCGTCCAGTGGTCATGCCCATCTAGAGTATCAACTTGCCAAGCCCATGTGCACCAATGCTACCACGGTCACCCCGTGGTTGAGACTCTGGAAGCGCTCGCGGATGACAAGATTGGTATTCCTGAGCAGTACGAACATCGTCGTGAGATAGAGGCCTACCAGAAGGTCACCAGTGCTTACAAAGCGAATGGCCTGAGTTGCGATTTCGGTGGCCTCCACTCGCGTCTGGATCTGGTCGAGAAGTTTTGCGAGATGGGCGCCCAATAATAGGTGACAGACAGCCTTCTGCTGCTTGGTGGTGCGACCGTCGGAAATGAAACAACCTAATGCGCGCATATCGGAGGAGAACAGCATTGCAATCAGCGACCCACGGCAAGAGGAAGTGACTGCACAGCACTTTTTCTTCGAGCCGCACGTAGGGATTATAATAAATGACCTTTCCTACTGTGCAAATTGCAATTATCGCCGATTATAGTGTTTTCATGCAGAAAAATATCAATGTATCCTTCTTCAATACGGAGCAGCCCCCCAATATTTCTCAGGCCCTTTGTTGAAATGAAATTACGAGCTGGAGGCCTGAATTTCTGCAAACTGTAACTTCGGCCAAGAAACAAGGGAGGAGGATTGTGCCGTTAAAGCTTTCACCTGAGCAGGAACGTTGGATTGCTTCAGTTCGTATCATCTCTACCGATATATTAGCCCATAAAATGAAGCGGGCGAACTGTTTGTCTTCTGACAACTATCGCCAGTGAAAGCCATGGGGCTCCTACCAATATCTGTGGTCGGAAACAGTTTGCCGCGACGTTGTCGCAGACGATTGTTACATCAATTATCAACCTGCTACCTATTTGAGACTGATGTTTGCAACGGGCGGTACCAAGAGCTAGAAGAAAACGGCGGCCGCGCGAATAGACTTTCCTAAAGGGTGGGTGGTCATACGAGACAGCCGAGATTGATATCCGCCTCCCACGATTTTTACTAGCGCACCTCAGGCTAGAACACATACAAATTATGTCTATGCTCTCGATATCCTCATGGAATAACGACCATATTGCCCCCCCAACCCCCTAAGGGGGGCTTCAAAGAGTGTTCTTGGGTATGGCGAGGTGCGATTCCATATCTACTGCAGATTGGAGAAGTTTAGAGAAGGTTGAAATTTATGGGAGGTGCGCTAGTAAAAATCGTGGGAGGCGGATAACAATCTCGGAGACGGCGTGCTGAGTGGTCGCCTCACTCTATAGGCCCCGGTTTCTTCCCATGGGTACGTACGCATCCATGTTGTACCAAGGCACCGATCAAATCTAGTGGGCGCTCCTTCAGGCTTCAGCTGCGCATGTTGCCTAACGGAAAGAATAGTCGCTATCCACCAATCTCCTGAGAGGCTGAACCGGGGGGGTTTCAAACTCAACCAGCAACAAGCCATCTGAACGCGCGTGGCGGATGGCAAGTATAGAAGCGCCATGCTCCCGTGCCTGAATCGAAGCTTCTCTTCCTCCAATACTTCCATCACTCTTTCACGCATTTCCATAAAGTCTCAGTCATTCGTTCACCTCTCCAAAATCAATCAGCCAAAATGAAGTTCTCCGCCGCCGTCGCCCTGTTCGCCGCCACTCTGGCCGCTGCTCAGCAGGGTCTCCCAGAGTGTGCCACCAAGTGCGCTATTGAGAACATCAGCAAGTCGACATGCGGTTCCGACCAGAAGTGCTTGTGCTCCGACATGAACTACCAGGCTGCCTTCTTGCAGTGCATCACTGCCGCCTGTACTCCCGCCGAAGTTGCCAGTAAGCATTCCCAATACAACCGTCGATGTGTTGTGATCTAACCTATATGTTCCCAGCCGCTGCTCAGGTCGGTACTGCCCTCTGCGCCTCCCTTGGCGTCTCGGTTGGAGCTCCCCCCGCTTCATCTGCACCCATCTCTTCTAGCGCTGCTGCTGCCACCACTGCTGTGGCCACCTACGCCTGCAACCCCGCTCACTCATACCCTGGAGCTTCTTGTGTTTCTACCAACGGTGCTCTGAGCCTCATTACTGCCACTTCCATGTCCGCCATGCCCACTGGTCACTCCAACGCCACCATGACCATGGGTGGTAACAGCACTATCTCTACTTCTGCTCGTCCTTCGCAATTCACTGGTGCCGCCGCTAACTTCGGTGCCCCCATTGCCGGAGTCATCGCTGCTGTTGGCGCTCTTGTCCTCTAAGTTAGAGCATAATTGGGGAAAGTTGAGTAGGTGTAGCAGGAATGTGGAGTCAAGGGGAGGGAACAGTTGTAATTATTTGATTTTAACGTAACATTATGCATCTCGTAAAATAAAGAGTGTCCTTTTTTTTCTCTAATATTCTTGCATAGTTTCTCCACTGTTAAAGAGGTTGTATGCTCCAGCGTGGATCTGCTATTCCCTGTCCGCACTCTTCTGTTTCTCCATTTGATGCGTACCATTCCTGCTTTTCGTTTGTGTTGCATGGCATGTATGGCGAACTCGTTTTGTCGGTTACTTAGGAGTCATTCTATCCAGTGATATTAGTTCTCTATGTCTGTAACGCTTATGCTCGTTCCTTCTCGGCCTTAGCTCTTTCCTCTGACTTCAAGCCGAGCCCTTTGGTCGGCCACATCGTGGATCACGTTAAAGCAGACGGTGGTGGTTATGGCGGTATCGCTTTGTATGGGTATTGGCAGGTCTGCCAGCCACACATGCTGGAATCGATTATGTGCACCAAGCGACCTATATCATCGGCGATTCCAACCAAGCAGTAAACAAAGGAGATGTTGGCTTAATTGACTTTTGCCTTCACCCACTCTTTAGCGTGAGATTCATGTCTGTGAATCCACAACCTCCGGCTTGGAATGCTTAGGTCTTTCATACGATATTATTGACGAGAGAGTCATCCCACGGACTTTTCGATCGTTCTCACCTCGAAATTATCTTTACTGATCCATGCTAGCACCCTGACCCGGACCGCCACGGTTGTGACCACACTATGTTCAAAATTTATTGCCATGTTTCAAGTCGGCGACAGCCACGTCAAAGTAGGACAGGGGCTGCTGGTCGATCACATTATTGAGATTCATCAACTGACGCTGTTGAATTATGCTCGACCGAATGGTGCGCAAAAATGTCCAAAGTCTTGATGAGACCTATTTCTCTGGTTAATTAATTAGTACCTACGGACTGCAGGCGCTGAGAGGGACGACACATTGCGGCATTCCCCGCAACAATCAATTACCCGGCTGCATAATTCATCATTGCCTCGTTCCTGTCGACGCGCTCGTACATTTTGAGACTGTACGGACTGTAAGCGCAGGAGTCCATGACATATTTCGGCGGAACTGGCGTTCCACAAGCCATAGGGAACAAAACATGACGACACGCAACGATCGCGACCATGGAATTGAGCTTCAAGCCGTCGCGAGGCCAAATTCCCGAGAGCAGAGAGGCAACGGGAGTGATGGCCGAGAAGAAGCCATACCGGTTGACCTCCCAAGACAGGCCTCCTATCCAACCAGAAAGAAGGCTCTCGTTCTCCTTGGGTCTGCGATAATACAGCTTCCCATATGGGGTGAGTCTTTTCGCCCTTCAAGAAGAAGTCCTTATGAGTCACGAGTCTTTAAAAAATTTCCCCTCGTCTGTTCGTGATTTCTGACGACAGCATTAACTTCAGGCTTCTCAATGAGCTACGGTGTCTTCCAGGAATACTACCTGAAGCACCTTACTCTGCAAGGGAGTCACAATCTGACTGGTGTCATCGGCATGACCTCGAACGGCGTCATGTATCTTTCGATGCCTTTTCTCTTCGGACTCTTCACCAAAAGATGGGCGCGTTATCGTCAGACTGCTGCAATTTGTGGCACAGTCCTCGCTTGCCTAAGCTTTTTGCTATCGAGTTTCAGCACTCAAGTCTGGCATTTGGTCGCCACACAAGGCGTGCTCGCTGCTTTTGGGTCTGCTCTGATTTTCAGTCCCATGACCTTGTCGCTGGGCGAATGGTACAAGACCAGTCATCGCGCTCTGGCTTATGGTATAACACTTTCGTGCAAGAACATTGTGGGCTCTGTGTGTCCATTTTTGTTCTCGAGTCTTTTGGAAAGACATGGGCTTCGTTTCACCTGCAGGATTTGGACCATTGTGGTTGCTGGCACGAGCGTCTTGACCATCCTCCTCGTTCCGACTCATCTGTCTGCTTTGCCGCTGCCAGAAGTAACAACAGCTGAGGTTGCCGTTGGAAACAATCCTGGAGAAAATGAGGCAGCAGAACGCCCCCGAACACGCAAGATACCCTGGCATTTCCTGCGTCACGGCACCATATATTTCTACAGCATGGCCATCATACTGCAGTCTGCCGCATACGGTATACCACAAACATACCTCAACACCTACGCCAGCGAAGTCGCACTGCTCTCTCGTACCTCGGCGACCGTCCTGCTCACGCTGTTCAATATCCCCGGCATCGCTTCTTCATCCTTCTTTGGCTGGTTGAGCGACAGCAAGTCAACCTTGTCGGCAACGACAGTCGCCTGTATCTCCGCAATGAGCTCCGGTATCAGCGCCTTCCTCTTCTGGGGTCTCAACACCCAAGGCAGTCTAGCAACACTGATCCTCTTTTCCCTCACCTTTGGGTTTTTTGCGGGCGGGTACAGCGCCACCTGGGGAGGACTGATCAATGATCTCGAGACGGAGGCCAGACTGTCCAACGAAGCTATTGATTCGGGCATGGTGTACGGCGTGCTCAATGGCGCTCGTGGGGTGGGATACATCTCTGGTGGCTTGATTGGCGTGCCGTTGTTACAAGCCGGTACGGAGCGATACTCGGCGCTGATCAGCGGTGGTGGGTTCGGAGTCCAGTCAAGTTATGGGCCGCTGATATGGTTCACGGGTTTGGCCTCGCTGTGTGGAGGATGTAGTGCCATGTGGAACTTGAAGAGCCTGGGTATGACTTGTTGGCGGCGTTGAAAGGGGTGTTGAAGTTTGATATATGGCCCCTTTTTTTTTCTCTTTTCAATTCTCCTTTTTCTTTTTTTCCACCCAGAAATCACCACTTCGCGTTTGCACTCCCTCGTTAGAACATGAGCTACCAATTTAGCTTTTGAGACAGCTTTCAACAGGATAGATCAGGTATTCAGTGGCCATGGAATCTGATTTATACGACAATCCATTTGAAAGAACTGGGGGTGAACAACGTCCGTATCAAGGAACTTCTACAGACCAAGATCAACTCATCTGCGAAGAACGCTAATTCTCTTCCCTGTCGCCTGAAGGCTTGACACCAAACGCGAACGGACCATCATCTACCACAGTCGAGCGTCTGACATCTCTCGCAGACATACCTACAAGGTAAGGATTCGAACGATGCATCGACTGCCTGTATGCACTCATCAGTCATTGAACGTTATATAAATCATCGCCCAGCATACCTGTTATCCCACCAAACCATGTCTCCGCCATCAAGCCACTCCATACTGAAAACATACTTTTGCAGATCAGTATAATTAGCCTCTTTCACAGGAACTCAAAAACGCGTCCTAAGTATGGCACTCACCTTCGATTGAGTGCAGTGATCAATCAGTCTCCAGATCAGCTGCTGACTCTCTTCGAAAGAGCGCCCGATGATACGCTTGGCGTGAGCGGCAAGAAACAACGTCTTACGCCCATCTGGCGCCGATTGCACGAGACGATGATATGCCGGCGGTTTGAGCGCCTTTTCACGTTCTGTGGGATTGCTATAAATAATAGGACTGGCGAGTTTGCGCGAGTGCCAAAGGCTAGATGATGATCAAGAAAGCCAGATTAGCGAGAGCAACAAGCGTCCGAGGAATCCGGCAAGAGGCCTGAAGGAACTTACTCGTGCTCGACCACGAGATCTTCTAGTTCGTCTTTGAGTTCTTGGGGGAGGTCGGAGTATGCGCGACGGGTGTCGGCGAAGTGGGTATAGCAGCCGCCAGTGACGGCTCCACCATGGCTGAGCAGAAGAGAATACTTGGAGCGTTGTTGGTGGTATGTCGAGTCCTATGAATAGTCAGATCTCTGGCCCCAAAACTCGTCATATGTACTCGCCGTATGCCAAAGGGCGTTGCCCATGCTATGATGCCATCGACGGCTTTCTGGCTTAACAAGCGATCCATCCAGTTCGATGCTAGACCCTACGTAAACAAGACAGTATGCGCCAGTTCGAACGATGCCATACTGACTTTCCGACATCGAAGAGCAGAGGCTCACCCACACGATCGTTCTCGCGACCATAGAAGAAAGGGTTGACCTCGAGCTTTTCTCCCAGCTGCTTGGAGAAGGCAATGTGTCTAGCGTTGTTGAGCCCTGTTCGCCGGAAGATTAGGACAGCGTATCTGTCTTGCAAAGCGACCAGCTTTTCGCAACTTTTGTTAGTTTTTGTCACTTCACTCCTATCATGCAGATGACTTGATTACCTGGTTGACTACATGTTCGGGAATGGGTTCATCCCAGTCGACACCAGAGACTTCGGCGCCGAAGACAGAAGATCCAGATACCAAGACAGGCACCACTGTGAGATCACCAACCCGCTCGACCCTGTCATCGCCCCGAAGTCTTAAAGATCCAGGGCCCAGGGCTGTTACGTTTTCATAAACTCGTGTGAGTGATCTGAACATGATGATTTTGCAGGTAGCAAAGTCCGTCGGTTGCTCAAATCCGGCCAGAGATACAACATTGTAAGGAATTATATGCCAGATGGAGCATAGCAATCATTACAGCGTCAGACTGTCTGCGGCTACTGCGTAGAACCAACTGTGTTGCGATGAGAGCGATAGAGTATGGCGATAAGAAAGAACGAGAATGCCCGCTTCGGGTTGCCGCCCGACAAAGCCGATAAGCGGAAGCAGGTACTCCGTATATGCAAGGGTACGACTCGTAGACAATCATCTCACTACTGAGACAGTCATCAAAAGTTTCTGTTGTTCTAAACTCAGTCACTCTCGCAATGACTTACACGAACGTAACGCCAGGGGCAATCAACAACGTCTGTAAAACCATGGCCGACGGCAACACAATCCTAATAACAGCAGGACCCTACCAATTCCTCGCCAAATTCGAGGACCAGGATGCACCCAAGACCGTAGCGACTTTCAAAAAACTCCTGCCCTACCGCCAGAAAATCATCCACGTGCGCTGGAGCGGCGAGGCCGTCTGGATACCCTTAGGCGACGCAGATTTCCAGCTCGGGTTCGAAAATCATACTGCGCATCCCGCCGCTGGCCAAATTTTATTCTATCCAGGCGGATTTTCCGAGACTGAATTGCTGTTCTGCTACGGCAATGTTGCGTTTGCGTCCAAGATGGGCGCGTTGGCTGCAAATCATTTCTTGACCATCACCGAGGGCCAAGAGCATTTGAGGGCTTTGGGAAAACTGGTGCTGTGGGAGGGGGCGAAAGATGTGATTTTCGAGGTGGCTGATCAAGTCAAGTATGCCTGCATATGAACCATCTCTTTTTGGCAGTCTGAGATACTGACATGATTTGAATCCAGAATTGACGAGTTCCGCAATCGTGCGACAAGCGCTTCAACTCAATCAAAATTGTAGAATACAAATTGCATGTCTGCCTATGATTGATGTCTTGAGACTGGTAGCTTGAGATTCGCGAAGGAAAAGTGATGCATAGACTATTAATGGTTTCAGGCACTCCAATCAGTACTGATATTGTTTTCCATGCCGTAGAGATTTTCGGGCCACTCAAAGCCCGACTGCTGTATCAAATCAAGTATCGACCGCATGTCTGCTCCAGTCTCTGTCATAGCATCTTCGCCAACTTGATCTGTGACACCTAGCAGAGATGTCGCACGCAGAACGATCTTGCGGTAATCATGACCAGGACAAAAGGGCGAGAACTTGGAGATCCCGCTGCATACTTCCAATGCCAAGCGCAAGAGACGACAAAGAATGGAATTGTAATGCGGTTTTGGCGGCTGCGAAGAAGCTTGCGCATTGTCTCGCTGTAGACAACAAAGCTGAAGATTTTCTACGTATATTGTCAGCATGGCAACAGTGGATGAATCATGATGAAGCTGCAGCTACCCACCATCCACGATCTGCCTCACAAAGCAGAGAACCAAAAAGCTAATGGCAAAATTATACGAGATCCAAGATGAGTCCACGGCATGCTGCATCCGGTACAGTGCCTGATGATCTAACCTGAAGGGGCCGTTAGGAAATGACGACGGCAGCTGCGACTCCATATCCCAAACAAAGTTTCCAGCATCTGACGAATATGAAAACACAATCTGACAGGCAGCAGTCAAACTTTTCTCCAGACACTGGAGCGATAGTAGCTGAGAATGCTGGGGGCTTCTCGCTTGCTGTTCAGAAGACGAGAAGAGCGGCGCAAGAGAAGCACTGTTCAAAGCGAGACGGTACCACCTCACCGACGTGAATGGCAGTTGATTGTGCTGCGAGCATGTATGGGCCAACCTGACAGTCCAAGTCCTCTCCCATTGATCAAACTCTGTGTTCAATGACCTCAAAGATATCGGATCTAGATCACGGCCCGAGAAGTCACCACATCGGGCCAGTGTCTGATAAGTCACGCTCACCAACTCGATGAGTGCCACGATTCGCAAATCACCTGGCAATTGGGAGCGGCTACTTTCAGCAAGTTCAAGCATGCCTTGTCGTGTTGATGTCGGGTCGATGGATACCGGTAGACCTGAGCTTAGCATCAGGTTGAAATCGCATGATATTAGGTTGTAGTACGTCCTGAGGCGAGCAAAGTCGTCCTCGTAGTATTTGTTTGCCGCCTGTTGGTTCATCCGGAGTAGCTTTGCATACCGTGCTGCCAGACCCAGTACAGCCCATGCGCTGACATCGTTATACCTGTTTGTCAGACCTGACGGGATGCGCGGCATTTCTCCAGGGTGCTTCTCATCGGACGGCATCCACTGTGCATACAACAGGAGAGCCTGCACGGAATCCAAGTTGATGTCAGATGGAAGCGGACGCAGTAAAAGTCGCGATATACATTGGTCAAACAGAGATATCAGATCATTGGCCCTCGGATGTGCCTTGCAGAGCTGCCCTGGCCTGTGTGCTCATTAGACCTGGGTGTGCCCGACAAGTGAGATACTCACGTTTGACATTCTTTGTCATGCCAGGATCTAGCACTGATGGAGCAAATTCCAAGGAACACTGCGGGGCTGGCTGTTCTCATGCTTAGTGGATATTGTCTAAATGCTTCGCTGACAAAAGGCGCATGGGAATGGTGGTTGGTAAAGTACCTGGACGCAGAGTAAGTGGAAGGCAGCATTCAAAATGGACAGAATGAACCCACAGCTCGACAGCTCTTTCTGCCTCCTTCGCCGTCAGAATGTCGCGAGCGATCGGATCTTGTGTTCTACCGTGATCTGAAGAAGATAAGTGTCTAGATCTAGAGTCGATGTCTACATCGCCCTGATTGCTGACTCTTGCGCCCATTGATCTTAAGGTTGCAAACGGCGATTTGAGAGCGACATGGTTCATGTTGAATTCAGGCTCATGTGTATCTCTGATGACCTGCAGGGTAGAAGCCTGCAATGGCATGACTGAGTGGTTGCTCGAGGTGAGTCAGTCACCGCCATAACGCGGGTGATTACAGTATACGTACTCGCCGCTAGCTGGCACGCTTCTGTCTCTTCCATGGTGGCCGATATCTTGGTCTACCTCTGGCTCTTCAAGCGTGGCAAGTCGTCGCTCGTGATTCTCCAGCCTGCCACCATACGTACAAGGTCAGTATTCCTTGAAAGACAGTGCAGCATGTATCGTACCGTCTTTGCAGGTCAAGGATATATTCCACAATCTTGTGTGGACTTGCACTTGGATCAATGCCAGGGAGTGTCTCCACCTCGAACGAGCATCTCAAAGAATGGTCACGACAGCGGTTGCATGGTGTTTGGATCGCCGTCCCTGGAAGAGGAGCAGGACACTTCTGCTTACGAGACCGACACTACCAATAGTAAGACTCGTCATCGTGTTTGCGGAATGTAACTCTCTTTACGTTCAAGCAAGCCCGAGCTGTCCGACGACTTTTCGTGGGTCGTTCATCCGCCTGCGTGCTGGATCCTATCAGTCTGCATTCTAGATACTTAGCCTGTTAGTTACCTTGGGGAGATTGGTCTTTTTTCCATGAAGATATGATTTAATAAGAAATTCTTCAGTCATTGATTTATTAGGTAGGTATACCGTATACGGGCAACGATAAGCGCCATCCCGCCATTACGTAAGCCCTTCCTTGCTACGAATGCCTTTTTATAATCTATGGCAACACGTACAGGCTCTGGTCTATAGAATTGCTACAACTCAACATGACAGGTAAAGTGGTGCATCACTTTACCTCAACCATGTCGCAGTCTTTTTCGTATCCGCACGTCTTCCCGCTGGACCTGCTCCAAAATAGCTTGGTCCACGCTTGAGGTACTCGCCATCGTAGGCCTTCCCTTTGAGCTCTCCCTCAGCCCAAATCACTTTCCCCCTCAATATTGTATACCTAGGCCAATTTACAAACTCCTTTCCTTCGTACGGCGTGTCTTTTGACAAATTAGCTCCTACAACTACCAACACTGGTAAGAATGAGGTGTCTTACAATCAACGTTGTGATGAAGCATGCTGTTGCTTAGTGTAAAGGGCTTGAATGTCTTCGGAGGATGCCACTTCATTGCCAATTAGTTAATGGTTCTTCATCGGATGATCCTCGTCTCGGTACTTACGATTACCAAGTCTGCATCGGATCCAGGCTGGGACAACAGAGTCAGTACTAGCTTTCACTTCGATCGAAAGGGGGTTTCACCATTATCGCTCCCTTCTTCGGATAGAGTCCATACTACAGAAGTGTTCCCTTTGTCAGCTTGCAAGGATTGCAGAAAGATCTCGTTCACATACCAGCTTTGCAGGATTCGTCGATGTAAGCTCTACAAACTTCTGTGGATTAATTCTACCGGTGGCGAGACCGCCAGTGTACAGCAGTGACATTCTCGTCTCCACGCCAGGAATGCCGTTCGGGATGAAGCGGAACGAGCCAGGCTTGCGTGAGACCAGCTCCTGCAGAGCTTCGCCCTCGCAGGCCTGCTCATTTGCCATACTGATGGGATCTTCGAGTACTCCTGATGGTTTGCCGTGTGGATGATCATATCGGAAAGGACAATGATCGGATGAGAAAATGGTGAAGGTTCCGTTGTGAAGACCACTTGGGAGCGCAATCAGCTCATCATGCAAGCATTGATATTCAGGAAGACTCATACTCACAGATAAAGCTCGTCGTGGTCAGAAGTGCCCGGAGGAGGTGGTGGAGAGCAGACATGCTTACTATTTTCAAAGCAAGTTGGGGAGTGGAATTTTTGCTACCTCATGTTAATGAGGACTACATGAAGCAGCTCGGGGCTTCCTCTTACCAGATCGTCGTATGTCAAATTAAGATACTGCGGACAGGTCTCAGCGTAGATGGGCATTCCTTGGGTCTGCGCATTTCGCACGTTTGCCGCGGCGAGCTTTATTTCATCAGTGCTGCTCCATCAACTAGACTGGACTTGACTCACAGGCGATCCAATGTGTACAAACAGAATCGGATTCTCGATCAGACCTGCAAGTGCAATTGCACGGTTTGTAGCCTCCATTTCCACTACTGGTGGTCGCGACAGAGCGTGATAATAAGGCGCTACCATTCCTTTGTGCTCGAGCTTCTCAGTGAGCCACTGGATCATGTCACCATTCTCCGCGTGTATCATCTAGGCACTTGTCAGTCGACCTCTAGTTTGTCATGATGCATCAGTAACGCTACCGTCGTAATCTCATTCTTTTGGGCCGCAAGCATTACATCTAGAAGCTGCGTGTCCGTCAAACGTTGAGACTCATAAGTCATGAATAGCTTGCAGGAAGTCACGCCCCAATCGCGAACGAGAACAGGAAGTTCATGCTCAAGAATCTCGGCATCGTTACGCACGATGATAACGTGGAAGCCATAGTCGATGTAGCTGCCGGTCGCTTCTGCTCGGGCGTTGTAAGCCTCTACTACCTTGATCAGACTTTTGTCGGACTCATCGCGGGTCTGTGTCGCAAAAGTGATGATGGTGGTGGTGCCACCGGCAGCGGCACTTCTTGATCCAGTCTCAAAATTGTCAGCGCATTCTCCGCCGAGCCCGTGGGGCCCTGTCTTGAGATCCTGGCACAAGTGCACATGTGCATCAACGCCTCCCGGCATCACATACGCTCCCCTGATGGCTTGGTGAGAGAAGTCATCACAGACAGCATGAGAAACTCACTCTGCGTCAATTACCTGAGCGTCCTCAATCTCTTCGCTGGAAAACGAAGGAGCTAAGCTATGGATCTTGCCATTTTTGACACCTATACAGCACAGCCTGGTGCAACAAGTCAGTCAATCGAATTCAATTCCTCTGGGATGCGGCTGGGTTTACACGGCATCTGCGGCGGTGACGACGATCCCGTTGAGCACGACCAAGTCATATTTTCCAGACATGATTTACAAAGAATCGCTTGACTGCAACCCAGTAGAAGGACGCAGTAAGTTGCTTTTCACAGCAGCCAGTCTAGTCTAGATTGCAAGTATCGGTCCAGCCACGAGTGGTGAGCGCTCCTCGGGTGATAGCCCGAAGAAACCGATAAGCACCTACCCAATCCGGCGAAGTCGGGCAAGGCTGCATTCTACCGCAGATACGGAGTGTACACGGTCTATCCAACAATCGTGTTGGTATATAGGACAATAAATATCGCTGTGAACGAATAAGATGGCCTCAACAGTTTACATAGAAAAGAAACGAATATTCAAGCAAAGCGAAAATTGCTTATGATATCAATCTGATATGCAATGTTGCAAATGGCTCATTATGAAATATATACAAGAACTGAGTGCGCCTCGTGCCACCGAAACAGATATTTGATGCTGAACATTGTCCCTCTAGATGTACTCCTCTACCTTGCCCCAGAAGCCAGGCTTCACAGGCTCATTAGGTATGTCCGCTGAAGACCCGGTGGAAAAGTCCATTTCCTCATACTTGACCAGTTTTGACTTGGCGTAGATAGCGTAGCCACTCGCCAAAGCCAGGAAGAACGGGATAGGGAAGTATGTAGTAATAAAGGAGGAGGCTTTGAAATGAGGCACTGCGAAAACAAAGGGTCAGCTTTTGCTCTCGAGAAATAGACCTCAAGAAGGACGTACTGAAAGCTGTAAAGCCACCAAAGATCATGACTAGGATGCTAACGGAAAGTCCATCTACGTTCACCATTAGCAAAAGGCTTGCAGCCGAGCATTTATCTTGAACGTACAGTATGAGAGATAAGGCTGGAAAGGAGCCTTGTAAGGCAGAGTATCACGATCAATGCCTTGTGCTTTGAGGCCCTTCTGCCAACGAATGCCGGTCCACAATATACATGCCCACGAGATCATGCCACAGATAGCCGTCATGTTCGAAACTGAGACAAGTCAGAAATCTCATCACCGTCAGAAAAGAGAGATAGAAACTCACAGTAGCCAAAGACAGTCCCGGCCTTACCCTTTGCACCAGCCATGAACGAGATTAAGGCAAACGCACTACCGCACAGCACGCAGACCCAGGGAAGACCATCTTTGCGGACTTTGCGGAAGATGGCCGGAGCTTGGCCCCTCAAAGCAAGCCCATACAAAGCCCTGGAGGACACGAAGAGATCGGCACATCCCGCGGACCAGGCGCTTGTCAACAGAGCAGCGTTCACAATTGACGGGAGCACGGAAATGCCAGCATTCTTCATGGCAAGAACGAAAGGACTTTTCGCTGCACCGGTGCCCAGGTTGAGACTAGGATCCGAAGGCGAGACCAGGAGGCCGATAATGAATGCACTGCACAGATAGAACAAGACCAGTCGGATCCAGACGCTCTTGATTGCTTTCGGTACAGCACGCTTCGGGTTGACGCATTCGGCAGCTGTGATTGCAGTGATTTCGGTACCAATGAAGGCGAAAGCAGCATTGATAAGTACACTGAAGAAGCCCAAGAATCTTCCTTTAGCACCGGGTATGTCTTGATATTGGACAAACCCTCCAGTCTCGTTCCAAAAGCGAAAGCCGATGGGAGTGCCATCAGGACCGCCGCCAGAAGTTATGATTATGCCAGTAATGATCAGTCCAATGATTGTCAGGACCTTGATTGAGCAGAACCAGAACTCGATCTCGCCAAAGACTCTCGTACCGCCAAAGTTGATGCCGATCACCACGATCAGGAAAATTGCAATCCACAGACTGTTGTTGCAGATGCCGGTAGTGCAAGTCGAGTCAGCTTTCCCCGCTGGGGTCCAATATGACACAAGAACAGCAGAGGCTGAAAGCTCTGCCGGCAGAACGATTATGTAATTAAACCAATAGATCCAGCCCATAGAGTAGCCAATAGCCGGTGATACGAAGCGGCTGGCCATTGCAAATTGGCCACCAGCTATAGGGAGGTGAGAAATCATCTCACCCAAAGCGACCATGACTGAGAACAGTAGAGATGCCATGATACAGTAGCCAATCAAGAGACCTGCAGGTCCACCATGAGCCAGATCAGAGCCAGTTCCCAGAAACAGCCCAGTGCCCTTCTCATGTCAGTGGTGTTCTGCTGTTTTTCCGGAAGAAGACTCACGATAACACCACCGATGGCAATCATTTGCCTGTTTTCCATCCATCAGCACACGGAGTCTTCGTTCGTCATTGGAGCCTTTCCTACAGGTGACGAGGTTTGAGCCTTCGTTGCAAATCACTCTTGCTCTCGAAGCCAGCATTTGCATCGCTGACGGTTCCAGAGTCATGGTCAAGCGACAGAGATGTATCCCTCACGTCTGCTTGATATTTTCGCTTTTTTCTGTAAGCATCGATGTAGCTGTGCCCCTCGGCGATCACTCACATCATCTGTCGGTCGATCCATGATAGATGTCTATGCTGTTGAGTTGCACGAGGTGGAGACCACACATTGTAGTGCTCCTCACTGCCATTATATGACCTATCAGCATATCTCAGGCCCGTCAGTATAGCTCAAAATCTTTGTATCAATGCGGCGCGTCAGCCTATCTGGTGGGCCAAATATTCGAACACTTTGCGATAAGGAAGCTTGTGGCGGCCGATAGAGCCCGGCTTTGTCGGCACTTTGCCGCTGCTCATTGACCTACGAGCACATCGCTCGCTGCCTGGAATGGAGTGACTGACTGAATCATCTCGCTTACGCATACAGCAAAGAGAAATAGAGCCTAACTGAAATGTCCGAAAGCCACTTGTCAGCCCGTCATCTCAAACCCGGAATATACACACCATTGCCAACCTTTTTCGACGAGCACGAGGAGTTGAACTTGGAAGAATATGAGAAGCACCTCATCCGTGAGTCAGAAGCTGAAAGCAAGATTTCCGACAATTTGTATTCTGACTCTTGTAGATGTTGTGAGTAAAGGAGCTTGTGAGTGTCAAGTCGAAAATCGGAATAATCTAACGACCATCTAATGCCATTGACTCAGTTCCCGTGTGTGCAGGATCCCTGGGCGAGGCAGTCCACCTGAGCCGTGACGAAAGAATAGAAATCATACGCTGCACAAGAAAGGCTCTTGAGAAGCATGGTTTCGAGTCTGTGCCTATCGTCGCTGGCGTAGGAGGTTCGACCACGCGCGAAACCGTCCAGTTGGCTCAAGATGCCGCAGGCGCGGGGGCGTAAGGGTTTTCCTACTGTCACTATAATCCCGGGTTTGCTGAGAAGAAACGATTAGGACTGTAGGGATGGTCATTCCCCCGGCATATTATGCTGCTACCTTGCAACAAGACTCGTCGCAGATTGAGCAATACTACATTGACATCTGCAGACTATCCCCAGTAGGTCTGGAAGAAATCACAGCTTCGCATGTGGTCTAAATCTGTTCTAGATTCCTCTGCTGCTGTACAATTTTCCAGCAAATTCCGCAGGCCAAGATCTTTCCGCAGCATCGTTGAACAGGATAATTGAGAATGCCCCGAATCTATGTGGACTAAAATTGACGTAAGGCATAAGCGTGTATCCGATTTTGTTCAACAAGTTAATGCAAATCAGGTGTCCTGGACGAATGGAGAAACTCACGCAAGTCTCTTCCTCGTCGGGTACCAATCCCAACTTCCTGATCTTGGATGGAGTGATGCATGACCTACCCGAGTGGAAACAATCCGGTGGACACGGTACGGTCAGTGGTGTTTCCAATATCGCACCCTCGTCAACAGTAAGACTCTGGGAGCTCTGTTGCCGGGAAAATCGGTCTAGCGATGAGGAAAAAGAACTTCAGGAAGTGTTGCACGTACTCAGTAAAGTCGATGCAGTCGTCATGCCCCTTGGAGTAAGAGGACTAAGTATGTACAAAGATCCAAGATGTGTAGGAACTCATGCTGACTCAAGCTCAGAATACGTGCTGGGGTACCTGCACGGTTATGGGAAGAAGCCTAGGAGACCTTTGTTGGAATTGGATAAGATCAATGGCAAAGTTGCGACCGATCTGCTTGAAGATCTATTGGAACTGGAGAAGAGATATGGAGAAGGAGCCACGTTTTCATGATCGTGGATTATGCATGGAAGCAGTGGCAGAAGTTCTTTGGAAGCACAACTCCGCGGTGATATCGTCATCTTTAATACTTGATAAACTTTGCGCAGTTATTAGTACTGCAGTAACTTCCTCCGTTTACGCAGACATCGCCGCGCTTGCAATCCGAGTCCTTTTTACATTCATCTTCGGGGGCACATGAAGCGGCCACACAGGTGAGTGTGATCACCTGGGGGTTCTTACTGTACCCCTCAGCCGAGTAAAGACACAATCCCTGGTTGCCTTTGGTGTCCTGGCAACGGTTGGTAATGGCTGTGCAACGCTGGGTCGGGTTTCCGGCTGTAGTGCTCACGGTGACGGTTCCGGTGCACTTGATTATAGTGGAAGCAGCGAAGCCACCGCATGAACAGGCGGATGCGTAGCGCGATACTACGTTAGAAGAGGGCCCACATGGCTGGACAGCGTAGGTTGGGACCACGTTGGCGCTAGGCAGGATGGTGGTGGGGGAGGGAACCTCAGGGCCGGGTGAGACGGTCTGATCTGAAAAGGCGTTGTATATGGTGGTTGTGCTGGACAAGCCAACGTCAGATGTTTAGATTCGCCCAGGTGGCAGCCGGTTGAAACTCACGCTAAGGGAGGGTAGACCGTGATGGTATTCGAGGCCGCGAAGCTGGCGCAATCGAGCTGACGCGAAGTCAGAGCCGGACGAGCAGTGCCGCGCAATTCGCGAGCACAGTTGTCCTGGATGTTGTTCAATCAGCAGTTGTAGCATCGCTAGTGGGGAAAAGGTGACGTACAGCGTTGCAGGCAGCTCGCTGGAAGATTGCCGAAGCGGATACGCTTGAGGCAGTGATGACGATGCTGAGAACCTTCATATCAGAGACGAAAATATGAGAGATAGTATGGATGTTGGTCGTCTCCACGTGTCGTGTATGAGAGATGGTAGAAGCCGATGAAATGGAACCAGAATTCAAGGGCGGAGAATGGGTGATATTTATGTTCATGAAGCCGAGTAGCAGGTGCTCCCATTCGTCACCTAGGTTCTACCAATAAGATTATTGTGGGTAACGCTACAGCCGCAGCTGAGCAGCGCTTCGCCATCTATAACCTGAACAGGCAATTGACCTGTCTAGGGAAGTGGTGAAGAATAGGTCAATTGGCAACTGTTAGTGATCAAGAGATCTGGCGTTTAGCCCTAGCAGCCCCAGCCCCGCTGAGTATTGGGTTTGGACTCTCTTTGACCAGAAGATGCTCTGCTGGCGAGAGATAGTTAAGATCTCGCATCCATATCATGTTGCTTTGATGGAATTCTGAGCAGCTTCTCAGTCGTATCATCTCTGAAAGAAACATGGCTGTCGTCTTGATCCTTCAAAGAGCCGGCGAATATATATCTGGCTGCTGTAAGAACATGCCAATTGTCATTGGATACTTTCAAACACTAGGATCATTCAAGTGAACACCGAGAGATTTGGTGGGCATGGCAAAGAGCGCAAAAAGCCATCGACATGGTGAGATATCTCTACGCAGCTGAAGCCTAATAATAGCAAGAGGAATTGATGTATGGAACTGTAGCTTCAAGCGAGAACCTTACTAATTGAGTATGCAACCGCGCTGTGGGGAAGGTGCCGAGAGCTGAATAGACAGAAAAGGCACTGCGGCGTGCAAAGTTCATTGGTGATGGCTTGCAATAGCCGCCTTCGAGGGACATCTCTGTTCCTCACACCACAGCAATTTCGGAATTGACATCGTCCTGCGCTGTGTGAAGAACTTTGCTGATGTTCGAGTCGAGTGCAACGGTCTCGTCTCCGCGGGGGGGTTCAATTTCACCACCTACGGCGTAAGATGGAGCACTGGTATTCGAATACGTGAAAGCGCCACTTCCGAGTGTGGTCTTGAGCGTAATGCACTCAAGGTTGTATGAAGAAGAGTTCGCAGAGATCCGCCGATTATTCTGCAGCTGAGATGGCAGTACCATGCTTTCAGTCACTGTGGCGTTCAATAGTCAGGTCGAAGGAGCAGTGCTGAGCATTCAGCTGCGTGCGGGGCTAGAAAGAGAATCTACCACCCAACGTTGCATTTCATGAGCTGGACGTATGGTATACATCGAATCAGTGAATTGAAAGCGACACTTAGATGTCCGTTCTCTTCGCATCAGCTGCGATCTGCTTGAAATCCTCCATTGATGTTTTGTGCAAAGGCTGTGGGGCCGCGATCATGGTTGGTTGTCGGAAGGCAACGTCCCATCATTGAGCGAAAGTTAAGTTCTTTCCCGACGGGCCAAAAGTCATGGTGCTGAATTATAGTCGCCATAGCAGCTGCAAATCACTCTGTGCGGTCACTTCACCTCCGCAATACATCAGAGGAAACCCCTGGAAGAGAACCAAGGGCATTATATACATGAATATTCCAGAAATCATCAACAAGAAAAGAATCGTCTGTTCAAGCATGATCAGTTCCCCATTTCTTACCAGGCTTTGAATCATCTTGGTCCTCATCCTTGCCAGGCCACAAGATGTTCCCCTTTAGCAAGGCCTTTATGTGTGCAATAGCGCAAACAAACCACATGATAACCAGGGCAATGGTAAGAGCGCTGCAGACGCCATTAATGCCCCCGCTCTCAAGCACAGCTCCAGCCTGTATGGCAGCAAGAGTGAGACCTCCATTAGGAAACACAAAGGCCCACCAGTTCAACGAGAACTTCATCTTCTTGACACCAGCAAGGACAGAAATCGTCGATACGCAGAAGAACCAGAAGGAAAAGAGGACGAGGAAAAAGCCAGCCAGGATGCCGATGAGTTTGACGACATCGCCGACTGGGATGGAAGTGATGCCAAAGTACTCTCCATTGAAAACTTTGGGTGCTTGGCGAGCGAGAGAGATGAGGCCTGCTGCAGTGTATCCGGCGGGTCCGACCGAGACATACATACCAGGTCGAGTAGAGGGGGTCGGAAGGGAGCTGACCATGAGTCGTTGTGTATAAATGGCGTACATCAACATGGCAACACACCATCCGACACCTTGGAGCATGAATGCGAGATGCCATATTGACACGGCCACGTCATGCGGCTGACTCGGAATTATAGTGCCGGCGAGAGGGCCGACAACCAGCAGTGGGTACACTGGGAAGATCCAGGCCGGCACACTAGCACAATGTTAGCTCCTGTGATTGAGGGAATGCAAACATCTAGTCAACATACGCGTCATTGACACTAAGCCTCTCGAGCTGGAAGAGCAGGTAGTATTGCAAGACCCCGACTATCAAAACTGTACCGCAGTACATGTAGAATAAAACCTGCAATGTCTTGACCAGCCATGGACCAGTGCTTGGTACGCCATAAATTTGCACGCAGTTCATGAGCAGAGCAATAGTGACCCAGTAACTCCCGAAAAAGAGCGACTCCACTGGATGGTGGAGCGAGTCCAGGAACTTTGACGGCATCAAGGAGAATCGGATCGCAATGATCAGGTTGAAGGTAGCAAACAGGGCAATGTCCAGGAGGAAGAAGATTTTGCCAATTATCATCAGACCGTGGAATTGGTTAGGAGTGTTTCCAATCACTACCGCGAGGGCTCCGGTGGACATGGTGCAAGCAAACCAAGGCCAGGTGAAGTGGGCCACTCGATCTTTCCAAGTTGCGGATCCTGGGGGCCCATTGTCCTTGTTCTCATCTTGGATGGCTTTCTGATTTTCCTCGTCGTGGCTCGGTGTGTCACGATGGCGGATGGTCGAAACAGAGTCGGACATGTCTAACAGGTGTAGTGAGGATGCAGAGGCAGGAAGGCCAGCAAGATCTGGGCTCTGAGGCTCAGGGGTTAACATGTAACTGACTAAGGGAGAGAAACATGAGGCTCTGGAAACTTAGAAACTCTGGGATACATCTCAGGAACAACCAAAATCCCTTCGTCATTGCCCTTGCTGCTTGACTCGCTCCGCCGAGTCCGTGGGAAAAGTGTTTTCGCTTGTCCTATATTGGAGAAAGACGTCATCTTCGAAACTCTCAATATCTGGCCGTTGAAGTTTTACCCATGCTTCTTCTCGAGATTGGTACCGACGGGGTTCTACATGAATGAAACATCCGCTGTCACTCAAACAAGCTGAACTCAGCCCGTCTTGGGTTGGTAAAAAAGCAGATATATCATCGCAGAATTTCCTAAAGCCAAGTCTGTGAATGCACGTCGTTGGTGATTGACGCGTGTCGATTGTCAGCCAAGATTTGCAGAGGCGGCCCATGCATGACGCGATTTTGTTCTTGATGAAAGATCCATCGATCATATTGCGCATCTTGGTTCCTTGAGTGCCTTTGGATCTCTCTCATGCTCTGTTGTGTTTGTGCGTTTAAGATGGGATCTGAAGCCTGCTTGCTGCATTGTGCAAGAGCTGCCCTTAGTTTGAACGGACGGTCTTGGTCGCGCGATTGCCTTGGTCAAGTGCTGCTTGATTCGATCAGAATATCACAGGATACCATTGACGATGAACAGTGCGGTGAATGAGCAGCTTTTCGTCGTAGGGAAGATTGTGGTATCCACTCTCGGCCGTTCAAAGCCTTCAGATTTTGCACTCACCTGTGCCCAAAATCGGCATCATTTGCGACCAGCTGCTCAGGACATTTGTACTTCGTTATATATGCGTCAACGGTAATAGAGGTTGGTACAGTATCATTCTCTGTCTCGTCGGTCTAGAAGATTGCGACATCGCTTCGTTGCGGTCTAGACAGATGTAAAAAAAACATCTTCCTCCACGGGAGAGCGACAGTCTGCACAACTCGACACGAATGAGAAAAGGAACCACCAAACGGCCAGACATCGCCATAATAACTGATATTGCGTGCTGAAGTCAAGCTACTACGCCCTCCTTGGCCGAGCATACACTTACACTTTTCCAAGAACTTGCCCAGACCGGAAGACGCTGTATACCAAGAACTTACCGGCCATGAACCATCAGAATTTTCGCTTCCAGGCACGAATCTCGAATAATATCCATCAAATGTGAGTTGCTCGGCATCGTCTCCCAAGTTGTCGGATTAGAATTATCTCGACGAGGCTTTGTGACAAGGCGCCTGTTCACCCTTGGCTGTGTGAGATTTCTTTGTCAACGGGAAACAGGCGAACGCCTCCATCCATGGCACTCATGAGGTGATTGCACTTGGCAAAAGACCACGAATTTGTATAAGATGAGTAGCACAAGTCTTGTTGATGGTAGGAGGGAGAAATTCACAAACTGAACATTAGGATGGCAAAGCTAGAGTCGAATGATGTCGGACCTGACCACTACCCCGTAGCACGGGATGACGAAGAGGGTTTGACTATTGTGAGAGACTGGACGGAAGAAGAAGAAAAAAAGGCCAAGTGGAAGTCAGTGGACCTATACAGCGTCTTACTTCAACTCAATACTAACCACTCGCAAGACTCGATTTGATTGTCATGCCTATCTTGACCCTCGGCTTTTTCTGTCTCCGTGAGTGGGCTGGTGTAGTCTGTGCAAGGGATCGTACTAATGATGGTTGACAGAGCTTGATCGTGGTAATATCGCGAACGCACTCACAGACGATTTCTTGAAGGATGTCGGCATCAGCCAAAACCAATTCAATGTCGGCCAGCAGATGCTCTCCTTGGGCATTGTTCTGTTCGAAATTCCGAGCAACATGATTCTCTATCGAGTCGGTCCCGGCAAATGGTTGACGCTCCAGCTCTTCCTCTTTGGCACCGTCAGCACATTCCAGGCCTTTCAGAACAACTACGCTTCCTTCATCGCGACGAGATTCCTGCTCGGACTGACTGAGTCTGGCTTTATCCCTGGTGGCTTGTGGACGATTTCAACATGGTACACTAGAGCCGAGACGGCAAAGCGAGTTATGATCTTCTACTTTGGCAACCAATTCGGACAGGCTTCTGCCAAGTTGCTTGCGTTTGGTATTCTTCACATGCGAGGAGTGGGTGGCAAGTCTGGCTGGTTCTGGCTGTTTGCTCTGATGGGCGGCTTCACCATTCTCTGCGGGTTCATCTTTGGTTTCCTTCTTCCAGACTCATTCCGGAATCCGAGCTCGACCTTCCTGCCCAAACGGGCAATGTTTACGCGTAGAGAGATCCATATCCTGAGAAGCCGTGTGTTGCTCGATGATCCTGCTAAAGGGAAGAAGAAGAAGACAATTGGTTTGACTGCCTTCAAGAAAGCCTTTGGCAATTGGCGTCTATGGGTGCACTTCCTCATTACCATGGCCAACAATGGACCTCAACGTGCTTTCGACACATACGCGCCTACCATCGTCAGGTCCTTTGGGTTTCTGGGACTGTCTGCCAACGCCCTGGCAGCTGTGGGTCTCTTCCTTCAGATTCCCGTCTCTTATACGTTCAGCTATATCTCTGATCACTTGTGAGTTATACCTTATATCGTTCTAAACTCCAAATACTGACACTACCGCTCTTCAGCAACAAGCGTGGTGAAACCGTCATGGCCGGATTAAGTATGCACCTCCTCGGCTACATACTCAACCGCATCTTCACCGAAATTTCGAACCGCGGTCTCCGCTACTTTGGCGTCGTCTGGACACAAACGTTCGGCACCTTCTCTCACCCCCTCAACATCACCTGGATGTCGCTTACCTGCAGCGACTCTGAGGAACGAGCGTTGGCAATGGCAATGGTCATTATGGGCGCCAACATTGCAGGCATCTACGGCGCTCAGATCTTCCGTCAAGACGATAGTCCGCGGTACCGACGGGGTTTCAACATTGCTATTGGGATTTTGGGTGCTGGGTTGGTGTTGGCGATTGTGAGGTTCTTGGATGATAAGATTAGGCGGAGGAAGATTGCGAACAAGGACCTGTCCGAGGAAACTGGGTCGAATACTTCTGGAGAGGACGTCATGATAACTGCCGCTTCTTCTGATAGAGTGGGAGCGGCCACCTTCGGGGACGAAAAAGCTCCCCCAAACACGACTCCCAGGGTACCTGCTTGATATCTGGAGATGATCGTCACGTAACGCACCAGGTTGGCTGTCATCGGGGTGGATTGGTTGGTTCTCGTATCATTCTGAATGGTCTCACGCAAAGTTGTTTAGATCGTCAGCGCGTGGCCTGAGAGTGCTCTCGTGATTTATAAGTGCATTTGCTGAAAGTAGCTCCCCAGGACCAACAAACACACCGGACGGCTCGTCACCGATTAGTACATTTGTCGAGCCCCCCGGCTGGCAAGACTCTTTCAAAAGGTCAAACTGGAGTGTTCCAGGATTGTCAGAGAGCTGTGGATAGTTGCTTGGGGGATCACCCTGACCGGCGAAATCCCTCGCTCGGCCTCTCCGCGACGGGTCGATCCGAAGTCCCAGCGATTTTCAGAAGTAAGGCGCGCCTTGCTAGTGATTTCCATATACGGCTTTTCATCTTTATGTGTAAAATGTGATTGATTGTCGGGAGTGGTTAATAATCATCGATCAAAGAAGGCATGCTCGACCAAGGTGGTCGGCTTACAATAATCCTAGTGCCAGAGGTCATGTAAGGAGGTGGCCGAGCGAATGGGAACCTCCGATCTCTTCGTATGCATACCAGGTACATGCAAAGGCTTAGGAGGGTAGCTTTTATGAGTTGAACAGGCGACCTGAACAGATCTGCTGCTCATCGGAAAGTGTGTTGGCGCAGCGCAGCGCAGAGAGATGGGGGTGCGGTATTATTTGGAGGTGGCAATGCAACAGCGATTAAATCTATAATTATGAAGCCTCTCGCTGGTCGCCAAGAGGGCGTATCTTGAATAGTGATTCTACAAAAATACCTAGTTTATTCACTCCACCGCCCAGGGCTTGCCCGTACTCCGCCGTAGCATGGACGAGCAGAGCATCCGGTCGTCGCAGCGTGTGTCACGCTCGTGCGTCGAGTGCAGCCGGCGCAAGATCAAGTGCGACAAGAAAATCCCCTGCAAGCCATGCGTACGACGGAATCTGGCGCACGAGTGCCAGCGGCCAATAACGCGAGTGCGAGGCATGCTAACAGTGTAGGAAAGCGCTCTGACAGACCGGCGGTGCATTTGCTAATACTAGTTGATCAGAGCGAGCACAATCGACCGACAGTCGGCCGACACAGAAGACAACACGGTGGACGAGCTGCTCAAAGAACGCTGTGCACTGCAGGCGCAAATCGCCGAACTGGAAACCGCTCTTGCCCTGTCCAAACCATGCGCGCACACAAACCACAGTTTTGGCAAGGGCGACCCGTCGCTAAACCACGCGCCAATTACGTCGTATGAAGAGCTCGTGCCTGCCCTGGAACAATTCGATCTTGCCGTGTCGCACGACACCAATCCGACGACAATGTCGGAAAAGGACATGGCCGACCAGATGTACGAGCCTGCGTCTGACCCCATCTTTTTGCTCCTGCCGTCAAGGGAGGTCAGCGAGCAGCTCGTCAACTACTCGTTGCAGACGCTCGGCTGGATCCACTGTGGCCTCAATGCACCCCAGTTCCTGGTCGAGCACGACGAATTTTGGAATAAAATCCATTCGGGCGTTGCTGTAGAGATAAAGGACCGCCCGTGGCTTGCTGTTTACTTTGCCGTGCTGGCCACGGGTCTCTTGTATCTAGATCCGGAAGACGTGCCTGCTGTATCGGATCTTCCGCAGCTGAATGTGTACCAATACCATCAGCAGGACGAGATGAGATATGCAGTGCACACTTCACGTCTCTGGTACGAGGTCGCTCTCAAGGAGGTTGAAAGGTATGGATGTGCGGGCACGTCGTCTCTCCAGCTGGTACAAGCTCTGTCGGTGTTGACGCTGTGTCATTCCAACTTTGGCGAGCCGCAGCGCGAGTGGCTTTTCACCGGCTGGGCTGCCAGTCTTGCGCGATTGCTCGACATGCATCGCCTGGGCAGCGAAGTGGCATGTGCCTCCTCCATTTTAGCCATGCCCGAGTGGTCGACGCTGGAGAAGCGGGAGCTGGGCCGGCGGGTGTGGTGGACATATGTCGTAAGAGATTGGCTGGGCAGCTGGTCAAAGCCGCCGTCAATCACACCGGCCAGCTTCTGCTGCAAATTCTCGACCGACAATGAGCGCAACAGGGACTTGATTCTCGAGACAAGTGCCGCCTCATCCACCCCTTCCCCTGTTGTGTACCTGTCGGTCATGTGCCGTCTGTCGTACATCTTCTATATTTACATCAAAGTCAACACGCATCAGAACGCCTCCAAATTTGTCAAGGCAATGGAGGAAATCGAGACTGTCCGGCGCAATCTGCCCTTGCACTTGTCGTCAAAATTCCCCGCAAACATCGACGACGAGGAGTGGGAGAGCGAGCACCGCTGGGTCCCCTTCCAGCGCTACTGCATCACGCATTCCATAGAGTTCATGCAGCTCAGTATTGCGCGCACGCTAGCCATGGGAAACACTGGTGGCGACTCGACTCGATATCGCGAGGCTGCCATGGCTTCGGCCTCCAACATCTTGAACAGCTACATGGCGCCCGTGCCGCGCGTGTACAAGTTGGTGTGGACCATTTCGGCGTCAACGGTAGCTGCGGCAGTCTACACGTCACTGGACATACTAATGTATCCTCACGACTACACGCCGCAAAGGAAACAGGATCACGTCAACCAGCTCAAACAGGTCGCCCGCCAACTTGGCGAGTATTCGTGCGCTGCCATCCACGCCGCAAAAGGCTCCGTCTCGATCAAGCAACTCATCGGCCGCCTTGAACAAGACGTTCCCATGTCGCATCTCTCTGTTCACGAAATTCTTCGCCACTTGACCACGCAGGAACTGCTGCCGACTTCTGCATCCGTCACTGATGGCTACGATCTGCCCGCGCAAACCGCACCGGCTCCTGCTGAGGGCTGGAGCGAGATGATAGCCGATGCTCCTCTGAGCCTTGCAAACATAGACCAGCATCATCTTGACGGGCTGTTGGGACCCTCGGGCACATGGGACAGTTTCATGGAGCTCCCGCCCTTGCAGCCCTACCAACAGCCACACCCTCATCAATATCGACATGATCAACATCATCATCATCATCAGCCTCAGCCACATCCGCATGTTCATCAACCTCACTACACTGGCTGAGCCCATCACATCACATAGACTTACAGATCATTAGGCAGGACCTACAGTATGTCTACAATCCTGACACTACCTCCAGATACGAAATTGCTGGTCACATCGGTCTTGGCGGGTCTGCCTGAAATAATGCAGATCTTCAGCCTGGCAAACGGCCGACGGAAGTAATCCGTGACGACCAAAGTAACAGGGCTAAGCCTGGGCTACGTTGCAGAACAAAGCCGTCGAATGCGATAGATGCAGCTGCGTCTGTACGAGCTGTGCTGTCGTGACGAAATGGTCGAATATATAACTTGTTGATATGGAATGTCGCCAGTCGTTTGTTGATATCCGCAAACACTGCGCTTCATCCTCTCCTTCGCTATAGAGCCTGTCAAGGTATTTAGGGAGCGCTGTTTTTGTCCCTAGCTAGTCGCTCGGTGGGTGCTCTACCGGTCAAGCCGAGGAAAGGATATTACCGAGTCTCCTATTGCTGTACACGCATGCAGCCTGCTCGCCATATATATTCGGGATTCGAATTAGCTAGTCTGCTCGTCTCTGGACAAAATCCTGGTTTCGAAGATAATCCGCTGCAGTGACCTGCCGGGTGCGGTCGAGTTGAATATCCCCAAGACAGCTTTCACCGCGCCCTTGCAATCTGCCTACCCCGCCGCAGTGCTTCGCCCTCCACATGCCGATACACAGCTACTCCGCCAGATGGTGGAACACTCCACATGCCGTTGCCCATCAAGGTCAGCATTGAACTTAGCTACTGATATACAGCTTGCTACCGGCCGGGCGCGGTCGAGCAAGCACCAAATTGCATGACGGTTTGTAGCAAAGAAATACTGGAGCAGTGTGTCGAGGAGGCACATTGTCTCGACCGCTCGCTCCTCCTTAGCAACTATTTTCTCACTACCACTCTGATTGTCATCACTCACACAACTGACAAAAACGCATAAAAGTTTCCAACCATGCCTCCGCCACTTCAGACCGCCATTGCACCCACTCACCCTCTTGTAATTGGTCAGCAGGGATACGTAGGCCTCAATCCTCACACCGAAAGTCTGCCCAAGGAATGGACGAGCCGAGAGGGAGCGCGCCCTCTCTCGGAAGAAATAGTGGTTGATCACGATGTCGTCATCAAGGTCCGCGACGGCTGCACACTATACTGCGATATTTACAGGCCGGTGGGAAGCGAGAAGAACAAGGTGCCCGGTATCGTCGCGTGGAGTCCGTATGGCAAGAAGTTCAAAGGCATTGACATGATGTCGCATGTGAGTTTCGGTCCGGGTTGATGGATGATGGAAGGGAAGTGGTGAAATGTGGAGTGCCCAAGGGCCAACTCTCCGGCCTCGAACGGTTCGAAGGACCCGACCCGGCGGAATATGTGCCTCGCGGCTTCGCCGTCATCAACGTCGACTCGAGAGGATCGGGAAACTCCAACGGCCACATTGCCGTCATGGGCGCCCAAGAAGGCGAAGACGGCCACGATGTCATTGAAGCTCTGGCCGACATGGACTAGTGCAACGGTAGCCTAGGTCTGGCCGGCAACTCACATCTGGGTATTGTGCAATGGCACATTGCCGCCACACAGCCCCCACACCTCAAGGCCATTGCTCCCTAGGAAGCTTGTTCAGACTTGTATAGAGAGCAGTGGGTGCGTGGCGGTGCCTGGGACAGCGGTCTGTGGGATTTCATTGTCGAAAATGTCATCCGTGGGAGCCACGGCATTGAGGACTTCGAGGAGATGTACAAACGTTCAAACTTGATCAACCCTTTCTGGGCGGACAAGCGTGCCAAGTTTGATAAGATCAAGATCCCCACTTACATTGTTGCTTCTTACTCGAGTTTCGTCCACACCATGGGATCGGTCAGAGGCTGGATGGAAATCGAGTCCGATGACAAATGGCTCCGCTGGGACCCTCACCAGGATTGGTACGATCTCTGGACCACCAGAGAGTCCATTGACGAGCTCGCAGAATTCATGGGCCACTACCTCCGCGGCGACGACAACGGCTGAAAAAAGACGCCCAAGTGCAGAATGGCCAGTCTGAACTTTGGCGACAAGGACGCCATCTATCCTATCGAGGCTGAGAACTTCCCCATTCCCAACACAGACTACAAGGAGCTCTATCTGGGCGAGAAGAACAACCTGGTCGAATCCGCCCCTAGCGATAAGAGCATCGTCTCGTATAATTCAGAGAGCAGGACCCACCCCGTCGCCCACGCCGAATTCAACATGACCTTCGACAAGCACACACGCCTCATGGGTCTGCCCAAAGCCGTGCTCAACATGTCCTGCGATGACTTGGATGACATGGTCATCTACGTCCTCATCCGCAAGCTGGACAAGAACGTCAAACCCATGACTGCAATTAACATCCCCTGGTCCGCCTGTCCTTACCCCAACGCCGCCGCCATCCCAGAAGACGACTACTCCAACCTCATGATCTACTTCGGTCCCACCGGTATCCTACGCGCCTCCCACCGCAAAATCGATGCCAGCAAATCTCTGCACCCGAAATACCCCTTCCACACTCACGATGAGGTGCAAAAGATCAAGCCTGGCACCATTGTTAACCTGGAGATCGGACTCTGGGCTATGGGCACGGACTCTGAGGCTGGCGAGACTTTGAGCGTGCAGGTGTCTGGAGAGTACACGCTTGTCGATGAGTTCAAGGGAAGAATGAACCCCAGGCCGCCGATTGAGGAGAGGAACAAGGGAATTCACAAGATCCACCTCGGTGGTGAGAATGCCAGTCACGTCATTTTGCCGTTCGTTCCTGTTTAGAGTTGTTAACAGGTTGGCTGGGAGGATCCGAGTCCTGTCTGTTTATTTGTTCTCTTCTCTTCGTTTCAGGTATCTAAAATTTTATCCCATGGCTATTGTTTCACAAACCTACATGTGCTGTCTGACTCTGCTCCATGCAACATGAATAGCCGTTTACCCAATGCAAAGGCAGTAGCAAAATACCTCTCCTGCTGTGCATGATGTCGTCAGTCCGCGCCTGAGAGGGGAAATTTGCATCACCCCGCACTCCTTTTGCGATCAACAGTCCGGGGATACGAGGAGACCATTTAGCCTGAGAACATCTTGAACAACGACAGTAACCCATGATGGAACTCGATTAGGCAAGCGGATATGGAGAGCGGATGTGAAGAGCGCATATGCACAACGGAAGCGATCATGGATGAGGGGAGAGAGAAGAAGAAGAAGAAGAAGAAGAAGACGAGGATAAAAGCCACTACTTCCAGAATCATCAACCCTCCTCTTATTCGTCTCAACCTTCGCGATGAAAATCATCTCATCCACCCTCCTTGTGGGCATCCTGGCTGCCGATATAATTTGTGCTCAACCAACAAAGCAAAAGACATCGACATACTACAATCCAATTCTCCCTGGTTTCCACCCCGATCCCAGCTGCGTCTTTGTCAAAGAGTGGGACAATACCTTCTTTTGCGCCTCTTCTACCTTCCTCGCGTTCCCTGGCATTCCTATCCATGCTTCCAAGGATCTGGTGAACTGGAAACTCATTGGCCATGCTTTCAGCAGACCTGAGCAACTACCCGCTTTTGGAAATATCACTGGCCAGCAACAAGGCTGGTATGCTCCTACCATCCGTTACCACGCAAAGAGGTTCTGGATTATCAACTCTTGCGTTGGAGCTTCCACCGGCTTCTGGAGTACTTCTGACCCTTACAACAATGCTGCATGGACGAATGTGACGCCAGCCAATATTCCTGGCTATGACCCCGATATCTTCTGGGATACTGATGGTACTGTTTACTCTGCTTTTGCAAACACGGTGCTGAATGATCCTTTCACGACCGAGATCCATCAGGTCAATTTGGGTATTCCGTCTGGTGCTACGACAAAAGATCGATATGTTTGGAATGGAACAGCCGTTCAACCCCCCGAAGGCCCGCATATGATGATAAAAGATGGGTACCACTACCTTTTACTAGCTGAAGGCGGCACGGCACAGGGGCATCAAGTCACTATCGGCAGAGGCCCGTCCGCTACTGGACCTTTCGAATCCGACCCTGCAAACCCGATTCTTACCGCTTACAATACGACTGAATACTTTCAGACTGTTGGCCATGCCGATCTTTTCCAAGATGGCAGCGGAAACTGGTGGGGAGTTGCACTGGCCACTCGGTCGGGACCTGAGTACAAGACCTGGCCCATGGGACGGGAAACAGTGCTCTACCCTGCCACCTGGAAAACTGGTGAATGGCCAGTATTAGGTGGTCCTGTGCGAGGCAAGATGTCAGGGCCTCTGCCGCCTACCAACAAGAACATTCCTGGTAAAGGCGCCTTTGTCAAAGACCCCGATTACGTTACTTTCCCTCCCGGCTCCTCTATCCCATCTCATTTCAGCTACTGGCGATTCCCTCAGACCGAAAATTACGTGGTTTCACCCGCGGGTCATCCTAATTCACTGCGCTTGTTGCCCAGTTTTGCGAATTTGACGGCCTTTCCGGCTTTCGTGCCTACGTCTGGTATCACTTTTATTGGTCGCAGACAAACCGACACTCTATTCAACTTCCACGTAGATATTTCCTACAACCCCTCCAGCATTGGTGAAGAATCGGGCGTCACCCTCTTCTTGACGCAAGATCATCATGTTGATCTCGGTCTCGTACGCCTGAACTCTACAGGCAACTTTCTCCGTTTCCACGCGAGGGGATCTAATGCACCTGCCGATATCGTTGTTGCCGTCGACAAGAAGTGGTGCGAGAAAGGCGTGACATTGCAAATTGAGGCCTTTAACATCACGCACTTTTCTTTTTCTGCGGGATCCAAGGGTGCCAAAACTCTCAAGGAGATCGCTGTTGTGCCTGCTACTATTGTGTCGAATGGATTCACTGGTAAGTTATCCCCTGTGGCATTCCGTTCGCACCTGCTGCGATAGATTTTGTGGGTCTGACTGATGTTGTTTGTATCAGGTTCCTTTGTCGGCGTGTATGCGACAAACAATGGTAATAGCGACGGCAGGACTCCGAGTTATATCAGCAATTGGGTATATCAAGGTCAAGGGCAATATATTGGGGACGGAGAATTTTACCCAAGCAATGGACAACGTTCGAACGCTGGGTTTTGATCGATCATTCCGGTAGCGGATGTAGGTGCAGCAAAGAGGGATGCACGTTTGCGTTAGCTTGGTGAGTAGTGAGCCAATGAAAGCATGACATCTAAGGCTGGACGTGTCGCAAAAAACAGCTGCGAGTTCGACGTGGCCATTTTTCACCTCACACTCAACATGAACAAATACTCCTTAGAAAGATGAGAAAGGCACAGGGTTTACAAAGCTTGCCCGTAATGCTGCTCTACACTCGCAAAACATTGCTGCTGCAGAAGCTTCGCGCCTCCATCACCCCAGCAAGATCATTCTCATGTTCGAAAAGCAAGCTCATTCCTCCCGCACCACCGCAACGTCTATATCGATGCAATGTGGCGGAAGCAGAATCGCTCGAGCAATACAGACTCGGAGGCTATCACCCAGTACATCTAGGCGATATCTTCAAAACACACAGGTATAGGGTAGTCCACAAGCTAGGCTGGGGATCGTATTCCACGGTCTGGCTGGCCAGGGACCAGATGCAAGTCTACGCAATTCGCTGCCGGGACAAAAAGTCTCAAGTATTCTGTTTTGCTCACATTATAACAGTGAAAAACGCTACGTGGCTCTCAAAGTACTGGTTGCAGACAGCGAGCTAGCCGACCGAGAAGTACGGACACTGCGATTGCTTCGTGGGCTTCCTGCTTCAGCTGGATCTGCACATATCGAGCGTCTGCTGGATTATTTCCGCCACGAGGGACCGAATGGCACGCACACGTGTCTGGTGAGTGAAGTGCTTGGGCCTAGCATTTCGACACTGGTCGAAGAAAAGTATCCTCTTGCTGGAAGACTTCCTGCAGAGATTGCTTGCAGAATTGCACGCCAAGTTGCTCTTGGATTGGCCTTCTTGCATAAACACAGAATAGGGCATGGAGGTATGCTGTCCCCATCTTTCTTTTCTGCAGAAATCCGTGTCTTACATGCATGGGCCAGGATGGCGACAGTACTAACATGACGCGCTTAGATTTGCATGCAGGTAACATTGCATTTGAGATCCCGTCTCTGGATACAACAACAGAAGCCAATCTATTGAAGAAACTCGGCATCCCGGAGACGCATCCCGTGTATCGAGAAGATGGCAAACCGCTTACCGCACAGGTCCCAAAATATCTCGTCTACTCAAACTTCTTTCCCGTAAGCACCACGCCAGCAGAACTCCTCAATGTCAAGATTATCGACTTTGGGGAGTCGTTCCAACAAGGCGATCAGCCAAAGACATTGAGAACGCCGTTGGATTTACGTGCACCTGAACTTTTGTTTGAAGATTCGTGGGACCTTCGCGTCGATCTATGGAGCTTGGGATGCATGGTAATGTTCACCTGACTGACCGCAGGCCATTTTCTGCTGCTAATGATGAACAGATATTGGAACTTGTCACAGGACAACTGCCATTCGACAATATAATGACGACAAAGCAAATAGTCATCAGTCAGATGATCAAATCCTTTGGCGAGTTACCTCCAAAATGGCATAGCAAATGGGAAGAGATGAGAAAGCAAAGTCAGTGACCAAAGAAATTTCTTCTTCCGTGATTTTGCTGATATCCTCGTCAGGAACTCCGCTAGAAAGCGAAATCATAGAGACAAGCGTCTCAAGATCATTACAAGCATGGCTTGAGGAGGTATATTTTAATGAGCTTGGGAATGCAGAATTCACGCGTGAAGAGATCTTGGGCATCGGATATCTGATTCAGAAACTGCTTCAGTATGATCCACAGAGTCGTCCTGAAGCGCACGAGATTGCCAGAGAAGATGGCTTTTTGAAACTCGGATCCGGACTGAGGTAAGAGTTGGTTGACTCGAGGTGTAACGAAGATTTGGTCTTCTTCTATGCAGAGAGACGAGACGAAAGGTCAACATGAATATTCGACCTTTCCAGTTACGAATACAAGCGATGCAGAGCAATGATCGTCACGGTAGGCATCTTGGGCTATCTGGAGTCTCCTCACAGTGACCGCACATCTTCCCCACCATCACCGGACAACATTATTCCTCATGCAGTATGCAAGTGCTCATCGTGGGTGAATCTTCCTCGTATAAAATCATAAGGCGGGTAGTCACCTGGTGGACCAACGTGACTGATCAGATCTACGAGCGCATCCCGGACATGGCGGGCTATCTCGTCAAAGCAAACTCAGAAGGCCAACCTGGGCCCTTGACTTACAACCGCACATTAGCACAAGGTGCCAATCTCTTCGCCAAAGCATTGCAACCTCACGGTGGAGTCGTCGTGTTCCGCGCTTTTGTGTACAAGCAACTCAACGAGAGCGACTAGAAGGCCGATAGAGCCAACGCCGCTGTGAATATCTTCGAGCCTCTGGACGGGGAGTTGCGGTCATCTCTCCATGGCCAATTTCTACGCCTACGGCCGTCTCGCCTAGGATCCCTCCCATTCCACCAACTCCATCCACGAAAACTGCACACGCCTAGCGTTCGGCCTGGACACAATCAACAATATGGCCGTAGAATCCTGGCCTGCCTACGAGATAGTACTACAGCGGTAACTTGGGCATCCAAACACTAACTGATATCCTTCTCATTCATTTTGGACCCAATTTGCAGAGTCAGGATACCAATGGCTAGGGCCAATGGACGCGCGCCGACCACAATACAATCGGTATGGACCGCACTGTTTCCAACGGCACTGGGTTCGCAGTGACATATCTCTCCACCATTGCCGAGATGTACGAGAGGACGACCACCACGCCAGACGATTTGCTGCTGTGGTTCCATCACGTGCCCTATACGTAAAACGGTCATCCAGCATTTTCTACGACGCGCATTACGCAGGCGCAGCAACCGCACAGAATTTCGCAACCCAATGACAATTCCCTGCAAGACAAGATCGACAAGCAGGAAGTTTGATGAGCGGGCGGACAGACTGGTGTTTCAAACCGGCCACACCCTCATCTGGCGCGACGCAATCGTCGATTTCTACGCCAACGTCTCCGTACTACCACATCGAAACCGAAAACATATGCTGCTGTATGGCTATAAGCCTCACGCTGTTTCCCCAATTTTGAAACAGCGTCCAACTCCACCGCTGTGGTGACTTGTGCAAACTCTACCGCCGTAGATTGGTGAACTTTGAGGGCGTTAGGATCAAGGAAGGCGATGAATTGACGATGGACTGAAAAAGATACGGGAAAATGAAAACGATCTCTGGTCAAGCTGATCTTCCTTCCTCATTGGTGTGACAGAAGAATGACTAAGAAGAAAACAAGGTAGTCCGGCGATGATATAGGAGAGAATAAATGTCTAAGCTCTCTTCTCTATACCGTTGATATCACGATCTAAGAGGGAGCGGTTGTGAGCACAGGCAGTTTTCTCATTTAAATTAAATAAAAGCTAAGCTAAGGTATCTCAATAGAACAAAGGAAATAAAACTTTGACAGGGAAAGAAAAAGAAAGCAAAGAAAGGGCTAAATGACAAAAACCACTCATTAAAGAAGAGGAGAATTAGCAGAAGACTTGTTGGAAGAAAGAATGTCCCAAGTGAGATCTGTACCCCTGGCGTTGGCAATCTCGGCCACTGTGCGCCCTTGGTCATCCTTGGCCTCGACATCAACAACACATCGGTCAACGATAAACTTGAGGATGTGGTCGTCACCGTTCTCCAGAGCCTGGATGATGGCATTGTGGCCTCTGTAGACCTTGTTGGGGTCAGCGCCCTTCTGCAGCAACAGGCCGAGGATTTCAGTATCGTGGCCTTCCATGCGGCGGAGCGCTTTGATGATGGGCAAGTGCTCGCCGGGGGAGTTGGGGTCTGCGCCGGCTTCGTTGAGGAGGTAGTAGACGATGGGCTTGTGGCGCTCGCGGATGGCCGTTGTGAGGGGACTGAAGACACCACCGTTGCGGTCTTCGACGGACACACCGGCAGCAACGAGAAGCTTGATACTCTCCATCTGGTTGGCAACGACGGCCATCTCCATGATACCCTTGAAGGCGCGGGGCTCCTTGAGACAAGGCAGAAGGCGCTTGAGCATCTCGGGGTGGCGGACAGCCACGCAGATGGGCCAGTCCTCGCCGCGAGAGTTAGGATCCGCACCGCCTGCCAACAAGAGGTTGAGGAGATCAATCTTGTTGTTCTTGATGGCGGTGGTCAGGGCTGAGGCACCTGTCACGGGAACTCTGTCGTTGGGGTTGACACCAGCGGCGATGAGCCATTTGATGGCCTCGACGTTGTTGTGCTGGACGGCTGTCTCAATGATACCCTTGGGTTGAGACGGGTTGCCGCCAGCATCGATCAGGGGCTGAAGGAATTGTAGGCGGTTGTGCGTCACACACTTGAAGCAGGGGAACTCGGCGGAAGAAAGGTTGGGATCCGCTCCGTTGGCGAGCAGCAAGAAGAAAATGTCGGCTCTGTTGTCACGAATCGATGTGCAGAGCGGTGTCCACACGCCATCCTTCTTGCAGTTGGGGTCGGCACCGGCCTTGAGAAGCATGCGGACCGACTCGATGTTGTTGATGGAGGTTGACAGCTCGACAATACCAGGAGTCTTCTTGTGGTCGGCTCCACGGTCGAGCAGCAATTGAAGAATTTCGGGCTTGTGTACTGCAGGCCAGAGCATGTGCTTAGGTCCAGGAAGGTTAGGGTTGGCGCCGTGATCGAGCAAGGAGACGACAACCTCAATGCGGCTCGAGTTGATGGCACCGAAGAGTGGCGAAGCGCCTTCGCTATCCTTGCCGTTGGCATCAGCGCCGTAGTCAAGCAGCACATCGATGAGCTTCTTGGGGCGCTTCTTGATGATTGCTCTGATCAAGATCGTCTCGCCGTCAGGCATGACATGGTTCGGGTCTCCGCCATACTTGAGGAGCAGCAGAGTCAAGTTGGGTCGGTCATCGTTGATGGACTTTGCAATGGGAGATTCTGGGACAGGACCGGTGACGAAGTTGGGGTCGGCGCCATATTTGAGCAGAGTAGTGGCACCGTCGAAGAAGCCAGCTGCCACTGCCGCGTAGAGCGGTGTAACGCCAAAGCTACCCGTGTTGTTGGGGTTGGCTCCAAAGAGCAGCAGTAGGCGAACAGACTCGCCATCGTGGTTCCGGATTGCTTCTCTGAGCAGCTGGTTGTCCTCAGGTCCCTCTGGAGCAACACCCCGGTCTAGCAGCTCCTCGATCATTCTGTGGTTCTGATCCTCAACCGCAGCAAGGAGAGCGGCTTGCAGCGCGGGGGTGTTTCCACCATTACCACTACGCGAAGCCCAGCGAGGCATGCTCGAAGGATCGGCTTTGATGCGTACAACCTTAACAGGACCGTCCTCCCATAGATCCGTCTCGTTGGCACCATTGCTCGGTGGTATCGGCGAATCATGCATATTTGGCTTCATGTGATCCATGGGTGAATCTGGGAATCCATGGGCATCAATGCTAGTTGCAATGGTGGAGTTTGTGTTTCTGTGGGAAGCCACCGTAAGGTGGTCTGAAGCCACAGTGAAGTTCGAGCTCGACCCCCGTCTGGGCATGGGTGGAAGAGGTGGGTGAGGCTCAGTAGAAAGGTGGGCTCGATAAGACGACGCACCATCAGTTTCACGATGCGAAGACGCGGCGTACGAGGATGAGCCGTCCCCTCGGTAAATGGATGACGTGACGTCCCTACGAGCGCTTGGTGGGGCGGTGCTGCGGTGGGAGCGAGGGGAAGTGGGATCTTCGTGGTGGGAATACCCCTGGTCTCCCCGATGATGAGCAGGGGGTGCTTCTCCCCGGCGAGTAGCCATAGCCTCACTTCGGTTCATGGCTGCGGCAGTAGGGCTCGTTCTATTATCAAGAGTGAGAGCCGCCAGGCGATCCGGCTCGGGCAACTGCGGCGCGACCTCGTGGGTCGTTGAGGAGACCTGTCTCTTCTGGGGTCCGCCGTGCGATCTTTCCTTTGCTCTGTCCATGCTTTCGAGTGCGGCAGCCAGACCAGTATAGCCAATACCAACAGATTCGTCGATCTTCGAATCGCCAAACGACCATTCAAAGACGAGAGCGCCAATTTTGAGCGCTTCCTTGGTCTTGAGGAGGTGTTCAGTCATCTTGCCGATATCGTTGCTGTCGAACATGTTGCGCCAGCCTCTCTGGAATTTGCCGACGGCTCCGCGTCTTTCGTACTCCATATATCTCAGCAGCATCTGTTCGAGGTTTTGGAAATCGCCTTGTGTAGCCTTGAATCTCTTGTCGAGCTCCGTGGCCACATTTGATGGAAGGCGTTGGTGAGTGCGCTGGCATTCCTTGAGCCCGGCCTCAATGGCCCACATGACACGACAGACATCCAGGAACTCGTGTGCCAGGGTTTCGAATCCTTGAGGAGGGTGCTCGGATGTGCTGAAAAACTCCAGCATGCGGATGGAAATCTTGTTTCCAAGGACCGTTGCCTTGTGACAGTGATCCACGATTGTCATTGTGAAAGTTGTCGATTCACTATGCCTTGAAGGCTATGAGTCTCTTTGCTTTTTGTCTTAGCAGTGGTGAGTGAACCTTGATGGGGGAATGTGAAGTTGTAATTATAATGATCAGAACTCTTAATGTGGATCGTAAAGCAGAGACGCCCGGGAGGTCTTTATATCTATCATTCCTATCCCTCAATCGAAGACAATCACAGATAAGCTTCTGACACAGCCCAAATCTAGACCAAACAAATCAATGTCGACCATGGGCGGAGGCCGTTGGAATTTCGGAGTCGACGTTGATAGCACACCTATCCCAATGCAGTAGATACAATAGGCCAAGGTTGGCCAGTGAAAACTCTATATTTGTTTCAGAGCTCCGCCGTACCGTCAACGGAGCTCGGCTTTGCCGTACTCAATTGGCAAAGTTCAACCTCTCGATATTGACTCGTACCTACTTGGAGGGGAGCTGAAAATCAACGTCAATTGAGCGGAACGCTGTTGTCGATATTAGCTTCCATTTTCTTCGTAGAAAACTCAAACCACATCAACGCCTTCTAGAAGAGACAAATCAAGTCCAGAGCCATAATACTGCAGACCTCGGGGGGCCAGCAGTGTGGCTGGAAGGCATGTATAATTGTCTTTGTCAGACAAGATCCCCGCAATCGGTGGAGATGTTCCAGTACACTACCATAGCAAGCCATGCCATATTCAGCTCGCCCCTCCTTCCGGACCGCACTACTGCAGGCAACGGGCAAGGTACAACGCTGTTGGATTCCGGACTCGCACCGTCGAGAGGAACTACTGCCTTGTAGCAAGAGATTGCTATTTCCGGTCCCAAAGGGTAGGATAATCCTCTGTGTGCACGCCCTCGGGTAGTTGCTGTTGTAAGGGAAACATGTCTCGCTCAATAATCGCTTCACAACGCTCCCACTTTTGCAAGAGAGGCGCTGGCAGTGGTCTCAAGTGATGTTGCCGCTACTGCAGGTAGATTCTAACGGCCCCTTGCGGAGCTCATTCCACCTATACGGTACCTGACTATCGGGCTGCTTGGCGACTGACTTTGGCTTTGTTACCAAACAAAGGAAATGCGTGAATTTCGGTAATTAAGGGCCGAGTAATTTGATTGCACGTGGTCTTCTTAGAGCCTCAAGATTTTAGCCCAAAGTCATCAACCACGGGACTGCAGGTGGTCATCTGCGAGCGCAGTCGCGAGTAGTCAGTGCGAAGAAGTAAGGTTTCGATCTAATAACGATGCATCTAACGATGGCGAATAATTGCCCATTTTCGGCAAACGTATGTACACGGGTACCCAAAGGCCACACGAGAAACGGGCGAACTTCTTACCTCGTACCGGCGACAGCGCCAAATTCGTTTACAAAACTGCAATAGGCTTTTCCTTCTCTGATTGTTAATTCTCGAGACTGTGCTGCCATTGATATAGAGAAGCATGGCACTCACACTGAATCAAATGCAGAAGTGAGGTAAGAGAGAGAACTTCAAGTCGAAAGCTCTTTCCATACTTGGGTCAAACAGCTCGTATAGGAGGTGCAGTAACCGAGTCGGGCGAATTAGCAGAGCCCGTTCAGTCATATTGAGTCGATGTATCATTGTTTCGAACAGCAAAACGCCAAGTTGTTCCTGCATACGTGCGACACGTAAAGCCTTACCAGCATCCAGATGAAATTGGCATGTGGGAAATACCCTCAGTTTATCTCGTAGATTGTGGTTAGATAGTCGGTCCGATCCTTGCAGTTGTGCTTGCATCTATAGACTTGTAGACGCAGTTTGCCAGTATAGACAGCATGAAAGAAGAAGCGCAATACCAGGAGTCGCCGCCTTCAGACCTGCGTATGATGAGCGCAAGGTATGCTTGGTTTTCGCGAAACCCCATCTCGAGTTCTGAAAGAGCTCGAACTCCGTTACAGACCTTTGAATACATGTCCAACCAAAACAGGTTGGTGTAGATTGTAAAGATACAAGGCACCAGGTATCACGTACTGCTTTTTCCGTCGTATGCGCCTTCCCAGTCCTGAATCAGAGGCAGTATATATAGAGTTGACTGCTCTTTCCACACTGTCCGGGTGAGAAAGCCTGTGGAGATCAGGTACAGACGCCTCCTTCCAGCAAAAGTGTCCAACATCTGTTTGACAACCAAACGAGAGGAATGTGAGCCACGTGAATAAGGTAAGCTCGTCGATGCATGAGCAGCCATCGAGTGATGCTCTCCCAACATCACGATGCTACCAATCAGACACGTTGCTGTCCACAACAAGAATTGACAGCTGAGATTGCAGTATCGTTGCCACCCAAACACTGCTTACTAGTATGTACGTGCTCACGCTTGACCCTCTATTCCAGATATATGGACTTTCGTTCACTATAGACCAGATAGGAAATAGCTTATAGTGAAAGCTCCCAGGGTTATAGGGTTTGGATTCGTTGGAGCCAGACTCATACGAGACAACCATTTCGAGGTCTTTCGCTGCGTCTCTTGGATCAAAGGCTATCCAGAATGACTTGGGACCATCATGCCTGAGACTGTGAAGCACCTGCGAGCCTCGTGCCTTCTAGAAAGTTCGAGCCTTTGGGCAATATCGCCACCATATTCGGGGATGTGGTTGAATGCAGCGGAGTGTCAGTATCTCAGGACGTTTGAATTGTGACAGTTCTCCGTCAGTTAAACGCTCCAGCGCTCGCTTTTAGGACGAAAATTGACATTCTGACTCGAACATGTTTGCGATCGACGATGAGTTGACACAAGCGTCGCAATAAGTTTGTTGCACTTGACCCTGGGCACGCGACGCATAACCAAATATGTTCATCACGAGTATCAGTGACACGGAGTGAGCATCAGATTCGACACAATTGGGACGTTGGGACCTCGACCGCGGCAGTGAGGCCGCGCTCTGTCATGTGCTTCAAGAGTATGCAGTTGAGCAGGACAAAGGGGAAACTGCCTACGTTCATGTAGCGAAGACAGACGTCGGCATTCTATGACGGAAAGAGCCGCCCGCCGGAAACAGTCAGGCGCACCGCTCACATCCTGGAGACTTCCGCGTGCCTTGAGTTTAACCGTTAGGCTAGATTGATCGCGAGTCATTCTTCCTGCCCTTTAAAATCGAAACGATAACAGCAGGTGACAACAACCATTGGCAACGTCGAGTCTCTCCAGAGTCGTTCTGCTCGAGTTGCGCCATGCGAACCTTTTTTGAGTCCAGGAAATGCAGCGGGGTCCTGCAGACGATACACAGCAGACGCCTCGAACGGTCTCATCGATTGGCATACACACTTTTCCCAGCACATCCTCTCGCTTGTGGCTACATGTGCCGGATTGCGGCATTCCTCGCTCCGAGACAGTTTGAGTCTTACCGGTAATAAACACGAGGGACGTTGCCTAGAGACCCTGTTACAGAGCGGCCTGCAGTTAGATGATGATGATGATGATAAGTTCAATTTAACCGTTCACAGTGCCGACGGCACTTACGCGGCTTGGCTATCTTAAATAGGCTAGTCTATTTCCCTTCCTTCTACTAGGGTCAGCTTGACCTTGTTCTCCTTTTGCCTAGCTTCCCCTATAGTTAGCTATATACGCCGGTCTCCCTTTAGTTGTTTAAACCCCTCTTTAGTTAGTTAGTCGTTTGTTAGTTAAGCTAGGGTTGCGAAAATGTAGTATATAGGTACTATAATGCGTAGTTGCTAGATTACTTTAATTAGTAGTAGCATTTAACTCCTACTTAGTAGGGGTTAAATACCTAAACTACTTTAGTAGTCCGATCTTCTACATAAAAGTAGCTACTTCCTTCGCTACTATTAGGTCCGAGAGTGTAGTTACTAGATCTAGAGAGCCTTTAGAGAGAGTTTTATATGTTTCCTAGAGGTCGTCCTATTAGTAGTACTAGAATAGGACGTAGTATACCGTTTAGCGTATAGTCCCGTAGCTATAGAGCGGGCTATCGACTACATTAAGTTAGTAGAGCTATAGGGCTAGGCTAATCTTATTAGTTCTTATTTAGGTAAGGATCGATGTTAGTAGTTTACTAAGTACGGTATAGGCCTAAAGCACCTATTTACTTAGTATACTAATGTATTGTCGAACGTATACTCCGCTCTTAGTAGTGTCCTACTACTAAGCCTATTTGTTAGTAATTAGTTCCTTAATCGATACTATCGGGTCCGTCGATGTTATACCGGTTCTATATCTAGTAGTAGGTAGTAGTATAGCCGCTTGCCTTACTACCCTATATACCTATTCGTTACCCTTAATACCGCTATAGCTAGGGGTCTAGTAGAGACTAATGTCGATACCTATTACTTTTAACTGTCGTATAGCCTATCGGATATAAAGGGCTACCGCTAGAACGTTACTTTACCTTAGGTGTTAAATAAGTTAGAGTACCTTCTTAGAGTCGGTAAACAGTTTAATGCTTATATAGATAGGTTCCCGGATAGATTATATATAGTCTATACCTTGTTTAATACTAGCTAGCTCCCCCTAAAGGACTATAGTGTTGCCTATATTAATCTTTCTAGGTAAATCGCCTACCTCCGGTATAACGGTAGCTACGCCTATACCGTTTACGATCTTTAAGGTATCGCTATAGACATATATCTCCTATAGTAGCGGGCGTATCGGAGGGGAGGTAGGCGAGATAGTAATCTAGGGGGGCGGGTCCTATAGGGGTTAGTAGAAAGGTTATCTAGTAATAAGGGCGGCTATGTTAATGTTAAGTTCGCTTTTAAGGTAGAGCTCTTAGCGTTATAGATAGCTAAGTTGTTTGTTTGTTCTAATATCTATTCCCCTTACTTTAATAATCCTTTCGTAGGAGGGTATAGTTATAATCCTAAGGGTAGAGAGGGTAACTATACGTTCTATACGAAGGTATATAGGTGTTATAAAGGCTAGGACATCTAGCGCATCTCCTACCGTTCTTCGAAATGCTCCTATTATAATAATGTTAGCCTCTTTCTATATTGCCCTTAGTCTCTTTACCTTTATGTCTTTAACTGCCTTTTACCCGCGAAGTTTGTTAGGTAAGTACTATATAGTGTAGGCGAAAGTTATTACTAGCAAGATAATTGTTTCGTAGATCCTTCTATGTTATAGGGTAGTAAGTCCCTATACTAAGTTCCTAAGCTATCGGCATGCATATATAGCTTTATAGGCCTTAGCCTCTATATTCTAGATTTAGGGTATCTAGCTTAGCTAGGAGTCGATAATAACTCCTAGGTATCTATAGTAGGGCTTTAGCGTAATTAGTACTAGATAGCCTTCGAGTTTAAGGGCGGCGGTTATGTCCTTTCCTAAGGTACTAAAGTATATAAGTTCGTATTTTATAGGGGTAAATACTAACATATATCGTATCGCCTATAGGACGTATTCTTCCCTATAAAGCTTCTCTAGCTGTTTATAATTGCCTACTACTATTTTCCTAATAACGAGTACGTTAATGTCGTCGATCTATCTAATCGCTATAATATTTTTCCGTAGTTTAGTACATCTTTAGATAAGGTCTATATTATAGAAGAGGTAGAGGATAGGGGAGATTAGAGAGCCTTATAGGATGCCTATGTCGACGCCCTTAAGCGCTATAGTGATTTCTAGGAGTCGTATAGTAGTTTATCTACCTCTAAGGAAGCTCGATACCTACTAGGTTATCGTAGTTAGGATACGTCGCTTACGTAGGTTATAGAGGAGTCGTTCCTACGAGACGTTATTAAAAGCTCTAGATACGTTAAGTAGGAGTAGGCTTACTACCTTGTTATCTTTAAGTCTACTCTAGACTCGTTTAAGGAGTAGGTATATCGCCTATTCTAGCGAGTTTAGTTTTCTACCCCCTAGATAGTCGCTTAGGAGGAGGTTATAGTGTTCCGCAAGGTAGCTAATTCTTATAGCTATAACAGATTTTATGATTTTGCCTATTATATTAAGTAGCGCTATTAGCCTATAAGACTTTATCTCCTAGTAGGATTCCTTTCCTAGTTTACGTAGTGCTACTATAGTTAATTATCTAAAGGCTATAGGGTAATACCCTATTTAGAGTATCTCGTTAAATAGTAGGCTAAGGGTTAGGAGTAGTTCTACCTTAAGGGTTTTAAGCACCTTAGTCGGTATATCGTTTAGGCCTAGTACTTTATTAGTAGAGGATAGGTTAATTACCTATTCTATTTCCGTAAGTTCTATTAGGAGGTCTAGGAGGGGTCGCGGGTAGGTGTATCCCTCTATGTCGGTAGTATCTATAGTAGGTAGTAGCGGGAAGAAGCTCTAGCGAAGTACTCTTACTTTAGCTATTAGGGTAGACGCTATATAGCTATCTAGGGCGTAGAGTATTAGCGTAAAGGTTTATCGGCTTGTCCTATCTTATGCCTACTTAGCTATTTTATATAGTCCTTTTAAGTTATCTATATCTTATATAAATTCCCTCTATACCGCTTTACTCTTCTACGCGATAGTTGTTTAGGCCTTATTACGGGCCTTCCTATATACCTTCTATACTACGGCCTAATAGGTTTGTTTAGCCGCGCGTCGTAGTTATCGGGAGGTTTATACTAGTTACTTATACTCTTAGTTAAAGCCTAGGTATGTTCTCTTATAGATCCTTATACGTAGTATTAAGAGGTCGACCGCCGCTTTTACTACGGTAGTAAGGTCGTATACGAGTTATTTAACGTCTATTACGTTCTATATAGTATAGGTACGAGGTAGTATATAGAACATCCGTAGGCTGTCCTTATTTATCTTCTTCTAAGAGTATTTATAGACTTTAGGTGCTTTAGTATAGCGTAGGTCGTACTCTATTATAATAGGTAAATAGTCGGATCCCGACCCCTTGTCTTCTACTACCTTATAGCTAATAAGTCTCGCGTATACCTATAGAGTACTAAAGATAAGGTCGATAGTAGTCTCTACCTTTCGCTAGTACTAAGTTCTCGTTCCTATAGGGAGGTCGAGTTAGAGGTAGTTCTAAGCTACTATTCGAATAAGGTGTTTAGCGTAGGAGCTACTTATTACGGTTAGGCCTAACTATATAGTGTACCGTAGGTTAAAGTCCCTAAGCACGATGTGTTCGCCTAGGAGGTATAGCCTATCCTAGAGGTCCTAGAAAAGCGCGGTTAGGTCTATTCTTAGGTATCGGTAAAGGTTATAGATGTTTACCCTCTAGGAGGTAAGTATAGGGGTTACGATTATAATTGTCTAGATCTACTTCTTAAAAGTGGTCCTAGGCGGGTCCTAGGTTAACTAGTCTAAGTTACGGATTCTCTTATTAATAAGTAGTACGACTCTTATCCCGCGTCCTAGGTAGATAAGGTGCTATCCTTCTCTAGGTATATAGGTAGTTAGTAAGCCGCTACTTTTCTTTATAGATGGTTCTTATAGTACGATAATGTCGTAGTTAGCTATGTCGTCCTATCCTATAAAGTACGGTTATACGTTTTTAGAGTTATATACGTTATACTAAATGATTAATAGAGTTAGGTGTTCTATTATTAGGATTCTTCTATATCGTCGTCCTTATCGAGGTCGATTATAGCCTAAGTACTCTAAGTCGCTATTTATGTCCTTACCTTTAGCGTTAGTTTAGATATTCTTCCGCTCCTTATAACATAGGATAGTTCTAAGGATGTCGAGTCCTCTATACTAGAGATATCTAGTAAGATGTCTTAGGCTACCGCTTTCCTCTTATGGCTAGCCTAGCTTTAGGTAATTACTTAGCTATTTCCTACGGGTCTAGTTTACCTAGGTAGGTTAGGTAGTATAGTACTAATCTCCGAGGGCCCTACTATAGAGGGGGTTAGTGTCTTCCGGTAAATAGGGTATAGTTCTCTCTAAAGGGCTCTCTAGAGCTCGAAAGCCTCGCGTTTATAGGCCTTCCTAGTTAGGTAGTTAGCGTCTATAGATCGGTAGCCGTCCTTATTATATATAGCGTATTTATAGGTACTCGGGTCGTCCTTATTAGTATAGAGGTCGGATCTATAGGGCTTAGTATAGGTATTACATGTTACCTAGGAGTAGGAGCATCGTACTACTATATGTCCGTACTTTTAGCATTAGTAGTATTAGATCACTCGGGCTTCTTATACATGTCTCCTCTTACTAACTTTATACTCCGTATTCTAGTATATTCCTTCCTAGAAGATCTTATTTACCTACTCTAGGCTATTAAGCTCGAGGCGTAGCGTAGAGTAGCGTTTCTTATTACCTTCTATTAAAGGGGTAAGCTATCTAGCGTAAGAGATTATAGATTCGGTAAGCTATTAACTGTTTTCGGTAGTAAGGGCGGTCTTAAATTGCTCTAATTCTTTAGCGTTACCTAGGGTTAGTTTAACCGATATTAGGAAGTAATCGGTAATAACACTATAGGTAGGGACGACGACTTATACCTCTATACCTAGGTAGGATTACTAGTCTTTTACGTAGATCTTAAGTATCTCTACTATAGCTAGGGTTTCGACATAGAGCTTTATATCTCCGCTAGGTAGGTAGGTAGCGGCTATAAATTTCACCGTTTTAAGGATATCTAGTCCTACTATTAAGACTCGGCGTTAGAGGTTAGATCTAATGTCCGCTAACGTTATACTTCGGTATTTTCGCTTAATAGCTTCTTAGCGCATACGTATAGTAATTTCGTAGTCCTCTAGGCGTATAAAACCGGCGGCGGTAGTAGTAGTAGTAGTAGATAGTAGTCCTACTTTAGAGCTAACTATAGCGGACTAGGTAATATTCGAGGAGGGGGATATAGAACGGGAGGAGGTAGCGATACGTTAAACTATTTAGTCGGTATTCTTAATGTTACGTTAGATGTCCCTAATAGTAGTAAAAATTTTTTCTTTAACTATAAGGCTTTCGCCTACTAGGCTAAGATATCCCTATAGGGACTCTAGGAAAGGTCTATACTTCTTGTCGGAGCGTAAGGTAGACTCGTCGATATACTAAATAATAGATGCGGTAGCGGTAGTTATAATCTAGTAGTATTGCTGTAGGTTGTTACCGCGGTTTACGGTTCCTAGTAGGAAGGCCACCTTTTTAGGCCTCCCTTCTAGGGCCGGATCCTCTACCATTAAGACAGAAGAGGCGTCGTAGTAAGGAGTAGCAGTATAGGGTTATTTTGTGGCCAGGTATCCGTTCTTGGAGTGTGGCGAGTTTTTTT
>JAGFJS020000051.1:0-61019 GCA_017580825.2 Aureobasidium zeae
TTGTTTAAGCGTGTTGTACTTAGTGAAAAAGGGCTAAATCTACGCTAGATTCCTTATACGACTAGTAAATTCCTTGTATAACTAACAAAGGGGCAAATTTAAGCGTGTTGTATACCTAGTAAATTCCTTATATAACTAACAAAGGGGCAAATTCAAGTGTGTTGTATAGCCAAATGTAAGCTAAATTCCTCGTACGACTAGTAAATTCCTTGTATAACTAACAAAGGGGCAAATTTAAGCGTGTTATATAGCCAAATGTAAGCTAAATTCCTCGTACGACTAGTAAATTCCTTGTATAACTAACAAAGGGGCAAATTTAAGCGTGTTATATAGCCAAATGTAAGCTAAATTCCTCGTACGACTAGTAAATTCCTTGTATAACTAATAAAGGGGCAAATTTAAGCGTGTTGTATAGCCAAATGTAAGCTAAATTCCTCGTACGACTAGTAAATTCCTTGTATAACTAACAAAGGGGCAAATTCAAGCGTGTTGTATAGCTAAATGTAAGCTAAATTCCTCGTACGACTAGTAAATTCCTTATATAACTAATAGAGTAGCAGGTTCTAGCTAATTTAGGTCTAAATAAACAGCTAGTATAGGTCTCTACATCCTAAGAGACATTTATCATCTCGAGAAGGTCATTCCTTATCTTAGAATGCCTACTCTACACCTTAGAATTCATAACCCCTATACGACTAATAAAGGGGTAGATTCTAGAAATGACTATTCTATACCTTAGAATAACTATGCTTTAAAATTCAAAACCCTCGTACGACAAACAAAGGGGTAGATTCTAGAAATGACTATTCCATACTTTAAAATTTATGACCCTCGTACGACAAACAAAGCTTGCATCCTTATGTTACCTCTATATACTAAGTGACTGTTATACGAAATAGTTGATTTATCTCCTATCTAAGCTAGCGAGTCTTTTTTCTAAGCCGCTTTACGATAAGCTAGATCCTCTGCTTAGTATCTCTCCCTTAGTTTTCTATAGCTAGGTCTAGGCTAAAAGACTTATATAAAGCATGCCGACGGAGACTCGTACGAGGGATAGGTGTAAGAAGTATAGCTGCTACCTTAAAGAGCACCTTTCTATAAGTACAGCCACTTTAACCTCTAATAAGTTTATGCCCTCCTGTCGTACGAGCAAATCTCTAGCAGATGTCCTAGGGCATTCTATAAAAGAAGCAGCCACTATAACGATTAAACTTAATAGATCTTTAAAGCGCGTAAACAACCTAGTCGTACGGCGTATCCTTCTTACTAGTGTAGCTGCTATATAGATGGTTATAGCTAGTCCTATAGGCAAAGCATTTAAAATAGGTAGTTATAAAGGTTAATAGGAATTTAGTAGCATGTTCCATAAGAATAGCTAACTGCACCCTCGTAGTCTAGATCTCCTATTATACGACTTAAAGGCCGCGCTCCTATATATTAAATGTAGGAGGCGTAGAGGTACTCTTATTGCTAATTTCATATGTTAGCGTACAAGGCATAGAGGTACTCTTATTGCTAATTTCATGTGTTAGCTTACGAGGCGTAGAGGTACTCTTATTACTAATTTCATGTGTTAGCTTACGAGGCATAGAGGTACTCTTATTACTAATTTTATGTGTTAGCGTACGAGGCGTAGAGGTACTCTTATTACTGATTTCATGTGTTAGCGTACGAGGCGTAGAGGTACTCTTATTACTAATTTCATATGTTAGCGTACGAGGCGTAGAGGTACTCTTATTGCCTATTCTAAGTGTTGCCGTACGAGGTAGATAGGTGATAGGACTATAGATATCGTAGGTAACAAGAGTAAGGCAACTGCTTAGCTGTAGCCTATTAAAGAATTTAGCGAGCACTATACGACGACAGATACGCCGCTTAGGGTTACTAATGTAGCGCTGTAGCTAAGGGTCGGTGTAGCTAGACTTAATTACATTAAAGCGCCGCTTTCTACCCTCGTATAGGAGTAGCAGCTGTTAGGGTGTAGAAGTTGTAAAGAGAAGGCATTAGCTAGGCTTCCCGTCTCTCCCTGCTCTCCCGCTCTCTTAGGCGTATAATATAAGGCTATTAGGCGCGTTATAATAAATGATAGAGCGTACGTTAGGAATGTTAATACTAAAAGCAAGAGCGTTAGTAGTAACAATAATAGCCTATCCTATACGGCTAAACTCCTCTAGACTAGCCGTTTTATCCTCGTACGAGGAGTAGTAGTATAGGCAACTAAGCTAGGTAGTAAGAGCTACAACTGTATCCTTTCTTCTATAGTAGATGATTATCTTGTAGTTATCGCGAAAACGCCGGATATATCTCTTAACTACTGCCGTACAGTCTATAGTAGGTGTATACGAGACAATGTAGGCAATATTAGGTCGGCATGTGTCTACGCGAATCGTACGAACAGGTATACGCTATAGGCTAAGCAGGCGCTAGAAATTAAGCTCTTAGCTAACTAGGAGAGTAGCAGTAAGAAAGATAAGCCGTACGCTAAACTAAAAGAGATTAATAAGCTCTTTAATAGCTAGTCGGAAGGTTATTTCCCCTTTTGAAAAAACATGACACTCGTTAAATACAATCCGATCGATTTAGCCTATCGTATAGAGGCGGTAGAAGTAGGCTAGAAACTCGGCTGTCCTTATAGACTTAGGGGTAACTAGCATAAGCTTTACATCTAAATAGCTATCGCCTCGCTCCTAGATACGAGTAGTGATTAACAAAGTAGTCGTACGAGCTAGGATGTCCTACTATAGGGCAAGAAGTGGGACTACTACAATAGTGGTCCTACTAAACTTATACGAAGTAGAAAGGATGAAGGACAAACTCTTACTAGCACTAGTTAGCAAGATAGTAAGGATTAGCGATATACCGTCGTACACAGCCTAGAGAACCTCTTCTTGCTTTAGGCGGAATTCTGCTATTAGCCTAAACAAGTGTTAAAGTTGTATCTTAGGATTTAATCGGCGGAGCAACTCTTATCGTCGTACGACCTACTTCTTAGATAAGATCTCGGAAGAGCTCTTATCTACTAAAATTAAACTAGGGAGGGAATTGCAGTCTAGTAGCTTATGCTATACGTAGGACACCGTACGAAACCTGTCGCGAGATGTAAGGAGTGATCTAGCTACTACCTACCTATCTCGACTATATACTAGCTATACGACGTACGAGGAGTAAGAGGCCTAGGCATCTAGAGCTGTAGTCTCTCTAATAGAACCGCCCTGCTTATCTAAGGGGTCTTGTACATTAATAAATTGCTTAGCTAGGGTAAGGTACTTTCGACTTATAGCGATAGTAATGTGTCGATAGCTTAAGATGTTTATGCTACTGCACCCTATGTACTTCTTAAAGACTTGCTTAAACTTCGTACGGAATGTGTCTCTATTAAAAGGGTGCCTAGGTAATTAGTTAGGCTAGAGGTGGTCACTAACCGTTATACGACTATAGCTCTATGTCTCGAGGAGCTCGATCTATAGTAGTACGAAGTAAAGATATCGTACAAGTATAGTACTAACATCATAAGGAAGATATCTCTAAATGATGTTAACATTATCCTTTATAGTAATAGTTAAACCCTTATAGTACGAGGTAGTTAGACATACATAGCCGCTGTTAATGTATACACCCCTCTACTCGCCTTCGTACGAGTTTCGGTAGCGGATAGACAGTAGTTTAGTTACTCTTATAGGCTAGCTACTTATAACGTAACAGAGTATAGCTAGGCTCGTACGAAAGCGATCTACATCGAGTATATACTAGTTAGTAGTAACGGCCCGAATCTGCTCGCTTATACGACTAACAAACTAGAGTGGCTAAAGATGCTTTAATCTAATCACCTGATCTAGTAGCTAGCGTTTGCTGTCTACCTTAATCAAATTGTAATTTCTTAGGTGTTGTACGAAGCTAAAGCTAGCCTCGACCGAACCTAGAGAGTCTACTAGATCCTAGATTAAAATTGTCGGTATAGCAATACTAAAGAGTAATATTAAGTCGAGTATCCTCCTTATATCGTATAAGAGTAGACTAACCATACGTCGCATTTAGCTTATGTTAAGAGATATCTTACTGTACGAGAGGCGATCACTAGTCTAGCTAACCTTGCTACTCGAGGTATTCTATATAGCGAGATATTAGCCGTACGAGCAGAGGTTAAACATCTATTTAAAGGGCGAGCGGGTCCCTCTACGGAGGAAGCGTTTAGTTATAGCCTTAACATACTCTAGGCGAGGGCCCCTCGTATAAGTAAGGTAAGTGCCTAAACTACTATCCGAATTAGAGTTATCTTTAGTATCTATATTATAGTAATCTCCTACCTCGTACGCCTCTTATAGGACAAGATATCTTAAAGTTTTAATAAGTATAGAGAGTATAGAGAGAAATTTATCTACTCTAAGCTAACCTTAAGGCTATAAGGCAGTAATAGCTAGAGTATAAACTAAGGGGCTCTTATACTCCTAGTCTCGTACGGGGAAGTCTAGGAGAGAGATAATAAAGAGTAGTATACATCGCTCTAGTTTAGGTGTTAGCTATAGATAGTGTTCTTCCCCTTCTCCCTCGTTATATAATATAAAGGACTCTATAAGGGTAATTATGTTATATATAGCCTATTACTACTTAAGTAAGAGTATAATATTAATAGTAAGCCTACTAGAGAGATGTCGTATAAAGAAGATAACGATCTGTTACTATACTAGAATTCCCTTATATAATTAATGCCGATCTTAATAAGGTTATAGAGGCTACTAGATGTAGTAACTCTCCTTAACTTATACGATAGCGACCTATATAAAGTAGCTACTTCTCTATACGATTTTCTCTACTCTAATAAGGAGAGACGCTATAGCTTCCTATATCTATATCTCGTACGAGGGTAAACCTTAGCTAGGCTTAGTAATGTATGTAATAGCATATAAGCGAGAGGTGCTAGATAGAAACTCTTACTATCCTATGCGAATAAGCTAAGGATTACTATCGTATTCGTACGAAACATTAATCTAGTCTCTCTACTATTTTAAAGTCGAGTTATGCCTTTTATATAAGCTCTATAGTAGGGAGTCCTAAGCTACCTACTCTAGCTAGTCTTCTTAGGCATCTCGTATAAGAATAAAGTAGGAGCTAGGCCTAGAGGGGAATATTCTCTAGTAAGATATAGATATCTATAGCTGTATTTATAGGCTATCTTATATATGTCGTATAACGTTCGACGGTTATCTCTTTTTCTTAAACTTAGACTATTTATAGACTATATAGCAATGTTATCGTATATCTCGTACATTGCGATAAATGTATTAGCATACCTACTTATTAATCTAGTATTAAAATACATTATAATAGAGATAGAGGTTAAAGTCGGGTGTTAAAAACGTAGTAGGTAACTTAGGTTAAGTATGCGAGTTTTTTATACGAGTATTCTAATAGAGATCTCTAAGTGCTTAGAGCTTAGCACCTTTAACTAAGTGTTACTTACTCTAGTAGTTATAGACATATCTAGCTCGTACGCTATACTAATATAAACAATAAAGGAAATAGTCCTATTTAGAGCGATATTTTATACCGTATATGTTAAGCGACATAATAGGAAGAATATGTTATTATAGAGCTTATAGTAGTTAGCGTAAGGTATACCCCTAAAAATTTAGGTGTTTTTCTTACTTAGTCGCGCGTCGTACGTAAAGAAGTGCCTATTTTAGATTCTATACAATAATCTACTAAGTCGTCGTATAAGACTATAACTACTATAAAAGAAGGCGTTTATATTAGTCTATCTATATCGAAAATTTTAGCTTTATATAACAGAAGAATAAAAATAAGATAAGGGTTAGCATAAAAATAAGATAAGGGTAGATTTTTAAATTACCCTACAAAATCTAGCTAATTATATCTAGGCTAAAAATAAGATAAGCCCTTATCTTAAATTCTCCTATAGTTAGTAGCTAGTATATAGCCTATAGTAGGTTAAAGGAGGAAGGCCTCTTAGTTCCCCTCCCCTACTAGAGCCTATAGATAGCTAAGAAGGAGGATCCGGTCTAGAAGGTCCTTATCGGCTAGTAATAGCCCGGGAAGCCCTATAACGCCCCCCCCTATAACGCCTACCCCTATAATAAGAGGCCCTATAATAAGAGGCCCTATAATAAGAAGCCCCCGCCCCGTACCTATCCTAAGACTATAGGAAGTCCCCGCCTCTATCCCTAACTAACGCTAGAAAGCCTAGTCCTTTAGGCTAGAAGATATAAACCTATAAAAGCTCTTTAGCTATAACTATATATAGGCTATGTCCTCTACCTTTAGAGGTAAGTAAGCTATATAGTTTAGTAATATAGCTAAGAGGTATATAGCTCTCTATAACTAGTATAGAAGTAAGACTATACTCCTTAACTTCCTTCTCCTACTAAAAGCTAGTCTTACCCTTAGCCTTTAGTCTTATAAGTTTAATGTAGAATACATACTAAAACACTTCCCCTAGTTTATACTCCTACCCCCTACCTAGAAAGAGTAGGATAGAAGCTAGGAAGAGTAGGATAGAAGATAAGATAGGAGCTAGGGCCCTCTCTCTAATAAACATTATAGCTCTATAACTATAAGAGCATAGAAGATAATTAAGAAGGGGTTCCTTAGTAAAGCTACTAGAGCCCTTATAGACCCCTCTTCGCTCGCGAGTAACTCCCCTAAAGTACTAGCCTAGTTAAAAGTAAAGTACCTATAAGGAGAATCTTACCTATTTGCATCTACTATAAGACTAAGGATAGGACAGAAGCTAACCTTAGAAGATGTCCTAAAAGCTCTTAATACCTTTGTAGTAGATATAGCTCTAGGTCTCTTAAGTTAGATAGTCCCTCTCTTAAAAGAAGCTTATAAGAGGTAGCTAGTAGTTAAGTTCCTTATAGACTTATATAGTAGGATTTAGGAAGGTACTACACCTAGGAGACATCTCCTTACTACCTTAAGGCTTATTACTATTAATAAGATAGATAGGAGTAAAGGCGTTAGGCCTATTATAGTAGAAGAGCTTATCTATAGGCTTGCTACTAAGGTAATCCTAGCTAGGCAGTTCTCTTCTAATATGCTAGCCCTATTCTAGCTTAGAGTTAAGAGCCCTAGTAGAGTAGAGCCTATTATATACATACTACGCTAGATTAAGGAGGGCTAACTTAATAGATTTACCTATGTCTATACTACTAACTTTAGTAATGCATTTAACTCTATTAAGAGGAGAGCTATCTCTATTAGGCTGTTATAATATGCCCCCTCCTTCTTTAAGACTATAAGATAGGCCTATAACAAGTCCTTAGCTCTAGTAATATATAATAGTACTATTATTAAGTCTTTAGAAGGTGTTAGGTAAGGAAACCTACTTAGGCCATTTTTCTTCTTAGTTATAATCCGGTCTACCTTAGAAAGACTATTATAGGACCTTTACGCCGAGCCTTAGGATAGCGAGGACAACCTTACCTAGCCTATAATTACTAGCTACCTAGACGACATCTATATCTTTATAGGTAGTAGACTAAGCCTAGATCGCCTCTAAGAGCTACTCGCTAATGCCCTAATTAAGCTAAACCTAGCTAAGATAAAGAGCATCTCGGTAGTAGTACTAAGGAAAGATAGACTCGACGTTCTTAGGTCCTACGTTAAGCTAGTAGCTACTATAAAGCAGTTCCTAGCTAGGAAGATTAACTAGCTAGAAGAGATGTTATAGCGTATAAGAGACCTCCTAAAATAGTATATACTCCTCCTCTTATAGTTAAGTACTACTATAGTGTTACGCTACCTCCTAAGGACAATCCTATAGGCTAGAGTAGAAGTAGAGTAGGCAAGGATTAATAAATTGCTCCTAGCTATAGTTAGGCATATCTAGGGTAGCACCTACCCTAGCCTTCTAGATAGAGACCTTATTATACTCCCTATAAGACTTAGTAGACTAGGCATTGTACTATATAGTAATATTGCCTCTTTTTCTTTCTATAACTTATAGCGAGTTATAAACCTTAAACTAGAGCAGATCCTAGTAGCCTAGTATCTATAATACCCCCTCTCTAGCCTTACCTCCCTCTTTACCCCTAGCTTCTTCCTTATCCCTAGCCCCTTCTCTATCCCTAGCTCCTTCCTTACCTCTAGCCTTCTCTCTACCTCTAGCTCCTTCTTTACCCCTAGCCCTATCCTAGGTAACTAGGCTACCCTATCTAATGTAAGAGCATCTCTAAACTACTTCTCTCGTCTTACCTTAGATATATAGCCTACTACCTAGGAATAGGACTACTGTCTCTTAGACATTAATAGGGTAAGGAAGCTATACTAGGTAGAGATCTAGCGCTAGTATAAGGAATAGCTTATAAGAGTCTAGTAAAGGCTCTTACTAGACTAGGAGAACACTAGGATAGAGAATAGTACCTACCTTAGTAGAAGGTAGCTTACTACCCTTCCTACCTCTTACCCTCTCCTACTCTCTAATATAGATGTTATAGCTATAGTATCTATTAGGCTCCTTACTCCTATTATTATAAAGACAGATCTTTATAGGCTCTGTCCTATGCCTAACTTCTTTAGTTATAAGGACTCCTATAAAGGTAAGAATAGAGGTACTATTATAAAGCATAACTTTATATGCTCTATACTAGCCTCTACTCTTAGCTCTATCCCTAGTAACATAGTTAAGTTTAAGCCTAGTAGGGAATATAGGGGTAAGAGAGCAGACCTAGAGATCTCTAACTATAGAGGCACTACATTTATAGATGTCTCTATAGTTTCTATTACTAGGACTTCTAGAAAGGCTAACCTACTAGACATACTTATATAGGTTAAGAAGGAGAAGTAGAGAAAGCACGCCTACTTTAGATAGAGCTTTAAGCTATTTATTCTTAGCTAGGGAGGTCTTCTTACAAAAGAGATAGCCTAACTGTATAAGGAGTTCTAGAAAGCTATGTCTCCTAGTATAGCAGAATAGATGGACAAGTATATCTTAGTAGTATTAGTAAGAATAAGGGTAAGGACATAGCTTAGATAGGTTAGATTGTGAGTTATAAGTTAAAGTTTGTTTTAGTTTTTTAATATTAGACTATACTCGAGCAAGATATAGCTATAGCGATAGTTTAATCTAAATTGAAGTTGTACCCTAAAACCCCTATACTTATATAGGTTAAGAAGGAGAAGTAGAGAAAGCACTCCTACTTTAGGTAGGGCTTTAAACTATTTATTCTTAGCTAGGAAGGTCTTCTTATAAAAGAAATAGCCTAACTATATAAGGAATTCTAGAAAGCTGTATCTCCTAGTGTAGTAGAATAGATAGATAAGCATATCTTAGTAGTGTTAGTAAGAATGAGGGTAAGGACATGGCTTAGATAAGATTGTAAGTTGTAAGTTAAAGTTTGTTTTCGGTTTTGTTTTGTACTGTACTCGAGCGAGATATAGCTGTTACGATAGTTCAATCTGAATTAAAGTTGTACCCTAACCCTATAGAATAGATAGATAAGCACATCTTAGTAGTGTTAGCAAGAATAAGGGCAAGGACATGGCTTAGATAAGATTGTAAGTTGTAGTTTGTTTTTGGTTTTTAGTTTTGTTTTGAGTTTGTGCTTCTTTTGACATTATACTGTACTCGAGCAAGATATAGCTGTTGCGATAGTTCAATCTGAATTGAAGTTGTACCCTGTTCCTTCTTATAGGTTTAGAGCTCGACATCCCTGACAGTATAGTAGCGTCCTTTCGCCACTTATCTTAATCGAACTTTTACTTAACGTATACTACCGCGCCATTTGTAATAAATGGATATGAATGTGGTGCATTATGCGCTATAGAAAGAAAGAGGTCGTATTCTCGGGTTGCCGACGCTACTCTACTTAAACTAGTTCCTTTTCACCCATATGGGGTTTCGAATTCAGTCAAACGTTCTTGTAATCTCCTCTGCAAACACAGTCCGATTATGGGCGAGGTACATATCATCAGTGAAAATCTTGTAATGATCACCATAAATGATTCGTAGACGAAGTTGGGAAGGGTTGGCCACAACAAGGCTGTACCCATTTGTCAGATCCTCGTCATCGGCTTTGGGAGTGCTAAGAGGAGAATCAACGGCGCGAAGTAGAGTCACATCGCCGCTAAACTGCCTTGGACGGTATCGGCCCATCAGACAAAGATTGCGACGTACTTCCGGCACAAGCCTGTCGCGCATATCCTTTTCCTCTGCTGTCATCTCTTTCGGAATTGGCCCAAGGTCCTGGAATTTGGATATCACCCTACTTGCGAGGTCGGGAGTCACATTCCGAAAGCGGCTTGTGTCCGCATTCGAATCAACCAGAACGAGATTGACTTCAAGGTCCTGCTTTCGCAACAGTCGGGCAATCTCGAGAGCCACATGCGCTCCAAAGGAATATCCTACGAGATGGAATTTTCCACCCGACTGTACGCTGAGCAGCAGACGCAGATAGACTTCGGCCATGGCTTCAATACTCTCATAAGCATCTTCTTCATCGCCGTATCGCGGATCGTTGATACCGACGATGTCGAACCCGGGAACATGGCCGACGAGGTTACGGAATTCGAATGCAAGACCGGAGGATGGATGGATGCAGAAAACCTGTTTTCTAGCATGTTGCCCTTGCGCGTGAGAAAAGCGCATGATTGGGTTAAGAACAAAAGCTCGGGGAGCAGGGGATGGTGTGAGATCCGGCTCATGTGACGCATGTTGGTCGATTCGTCGGGCCAGGTTCTCGATGGAACCGCTCTCCATAATCCACTGTAGAGTGACTGGCAGCTTGAGTGACTGGCGGAGACTCGCTGCTAAACGCATTGCCCCGAGAGAGTCCAGAAGCGACGAGGTCATGTCGGAGTCGACCATCAGTGCTGGGATGTTCAGAATGGTCTGGATTTCGTTTTGAAGCAGAGCCTCGGTTGCCGTGAGTGTTCGTTTCGCGTCATCTCCTCTGCGAGGAGACTGGCGACTCGCGCGAGAAATCCAGCCCAAAAACACCTGATTCAAAGCTTTCAGATCGATTTTACCGTTGGGCGAGAGCGGTGTTTGGTCGAGAGGAAGAAACGCGGTGGGAAGCATGTATCGAGGCAAGGTCCGGCGGGCTACCCTGTGCAGAGTACTGGCTCTCCGTTCCGCTTCCTCCGAGTCTCGCTCGTGATCAGGAAGAACGAAGAAGCCAACGAGATGTTGGGCCCCTTCCCTGTCGCCCGCCGCGATAACCGTCAAAGATGGATCTACCTTTGCCAGTGCATTCTCTATCTCCTTGAGTTCGATGCGCTGGCCTCTGAGCTTGATTTGCTTGTCTCGTCTCCCGAGTATCAAGACTCGGCCTTGGGAATCAAGTGCGCCAAAGTCGCCAGTGCAATACATTTCACCGCCGTTGACAATGTGGAATGCTTCTTTTGTCAATTCTGGCTGGCCACAGTAGCCAAGGCTGAGCTGGAAGCCGGAAGTCCACAGTATCCCTGGCACACCCGGGGGAACTTGTTGGAGCTGATTGTTGAGGACCAAGACATGCATACCTTTAACGGGGCGACCAATGCATCTAGGGTCGCTAGAGGCCTCGTTCGCGGTGATTACGCCAGCTTCGGTCGGGCCGTATGAGTTGATGACAGTAGCTGTTGCCGACCAAGTTTCGGTTGATTTCTTGTGCAGACCTTCACCGGTCAAAACAATGAGTTTGAGGTCCGGTAAGAGTTTTGGCTGAAGCAGTGATGCGACAGAAGGAGTGAGATTGACCGTCGTTGCCCGACATGTCTTCAACATCATGAGAAGGTCGTTGAACGTGTCAGCACTTCCTGCTATACAGACTTTAGCCCCGCAGGAGAGCCCGCCAAAGACGTCGCTGATCCAGACGTCAAATATATAGCGCGCGAAGTTGAAGATTACCGATTCCCGCGAGTAGCGGTACGCATCAATCATGTTCAAGGCATAGCCTGCGAGTTGGCGGTGGGGCATCGAGACTCCTTTCGGCTCGCCTGTGGTCCCACTCGTGTAGAGAACTGCAGCTACCTGGTTTTCGTCGAATGAATGCGTCGTCGACAGAGAAGTCTCGCTCCTTTTCTCGGCTGCTTCGATCATCATGTCGACTGTACAGGTAACTGTGCTTCCCAAAGCATCCCTGTAGTCAGCGCCCGTCACCGTCATGGTGACACCTGCTTGCTTTACGAGGAAATGGATCCTGCTCGTCGGTGTTCCCGTCTCGATGGGAACGTACGCTGCGCCAACCGCTAAGATCGAAAAGATGACCGCCACCGTGTCAAGGGAACGTTCCAAAAGGACAGCCACTTTTTGACCATACGTAATTCCTAATCCTCGAAGACCATCCGAAAGTAACATGACACGCGCCTGGAGATCGGCGTAGGACCAAGATGCTGGAGCCGATGAGGATATAAACTCAAGCGCTGTACTCTTTGGTGTCTTTTCTGCCTGACGCTGGAACAGACGCCAGACAGACAGATCTTCTTTGTTCCATGGAATCGGCCCTCCGAACGAGTGTTTGATGGCTGATCGCCGAGCGGTTGCACTCAGAAGTTGCAAGTCAGCAAGTCGAAGCTTCTCCTCAGAGCACAGTTGCTTTAGAACCACGGCGAAGCTGTCCAAACAGCTTTTGATGAACGGTTGAGAGAATTGGCCATGCACAAGAGCCGTGACGTTCAGCTGGCCGTTCGTGTTACTGCCGACCAGAACGTTCAGTGCTATGTCGGTCGATTCATCAAAGCCTTTCAGGTCGAGCTCAAAATCACGACGACAGTTGTTGCCCATGGAAGGGATATTTTGATACACCAGAGCAGTGTTGAACAATGCGGCGTTGCCTGTTTCCCGGTAAATGCGTCGGAGTGAAAGTGACTGATGGGGAATCATGGCAAAGTCCTTCGCTTGGATATAGTCGAGGTAGTCACCAACGCTTGCCAGGCGGTCAATCTCAACAGCAAAAGGTACCGTCACAACGCATGGTCCAACAACCGTTTCTATGCCGGCCATATCGAGGTGACGACCGGACGCCGTGACACCAAAAACAACCTGGAAGAGTCAGCCGCACTTGTCTCGAATATCAATCCCAACTTCTTGACTAACCTTGTCTTCTCCGATATGGAAGCTTAACGTCAACGCCCAGGCTGCTCTCAGTATGGATGAGAAGGTCGAGTTTCGCGCCGTGGCTAGGCTTTGGATACTGCTTGCGGATATATCCAGACTGGTGACCAGTCTTTGGTCGTGGCGGTTGTGGAAATCAGAATTGCTGTGTGAATAATCAACAAGCTGGCAAGGTGAAAATCCGTTCAGTTCCTGCTTCCAGAAACTTATCGAGGGCTCGCTGTTCCATTCGGACAGATGCCGCACGACTTGGTGAAACTGTTCGGCTTCTGGGTCGAGTTCTCCATGGTAAGCTTGAATCAAGTCCTGCAAGAGTATTGCCATGGACCATCCATCAGTAATTGCGTGATGACAAGCGATCGTCATGTTGATGGAGGCTGACCCGGACTGCTTGAGAGACAGACATAGAAGCGGTTTGCCAAACTCGAACTTTCGACTAGTAACCTCTTGTGGATTGGACAGAAGCCAACCCGAGTAATGGGCGGATTTGATTGTCGCCTGCAACAGATGGCCAGCTCCGAGGGTCGATTTGGGGGACACGATAACGGTGCGCAGAACACTATGCTTTTCCAACACACTTGTCCAAGCGTCTTGTAGCTTCTGCAGTTGACAGTTGCCCTTGACTTCATAATGGTATATCTCCTGGTAAGACTCATTCTCCAGAGAAGCATACACCATGGCGCTTTGCATGTCTGTGGTTGGCAAAACCAATTCGACAGCTCTGGGGTCAATCTCATGCGGCCAAAGGCATTCCTCACCAAATTTGATGGCCTGATCAGTGGATAATCCGAGCTCATCGACATCCGAGGAAGTAAGAACTGACGGGTGTTGGCCGCAGAAAGATGTTGCAATGTGCTGAAGAGATTTTTGCCACCTGCACATCAGATCGTCCATCTCAACGCACTGATACAGAGCAATGCTGTAGGTGATGCTAAGATTCAGCTTGCCCTCTGATATGTCACAACCAAAATCGATGATTGATCTTCGTAGGTTGGTAGGATCCTCATTCTGAGCCGTGACGCCAGGCATATCGACCAACTCAAACCCATGTACCGCGGCTGAGGAGTCGGTGGCGCCTGCATAATTGAATGTGTAGGCTGAGTGAAGCTTGGTGGATTGGATGGGGCGCGAGTAAACCATGCTTTTGAAAGCTTTGCGTTTCGCATCCTTGACATGAGGGACAATCTGATCCAAGTTCATCACTTCGGCTCCTCCTATTTCGACCTCGACTGGCTGCAGGTAAGTGAACCATCCGACAGTTCTCGAAAAATCCATCGAATCTTGGTCCAACGGGCGACCATGGGACTCGAGTATGAACTGATTCACTCCATGTGTCTTCCATCCTCTCAAGGCGTCGTACAGGCCAGCCAGCAACAACTCTACCGGCTCCGTCCCAAAGCGTGCATTTGCACATGTCAGCAACGCATGCGTCTCGTTGGACTCAAGCTGTGCAGTTATCATACGTGCGGAACCAACAGTATTGAGTTGCGCCATGGTCATGTCCGGGCAAGGAATGATTTCCATGGGTTTTTTGGATTCGGGCTGCTGGTGTATGCATTCCGACCATGTTTGGAAGGGTGTGGTCTGCTCGATTTCCTTCCCCTTGAGGACACTATCCAGATCATCGAGGACAATGTGCCACGACACAGTGTCAATAGCTGTATGGTGCACAACGATAACGCAGTATGACTCGCCCGCCATTTCAAGCAGAGCGAGACCTGTGATGGGGCCTTCGCATATGTTGAGCGACGACTGGATTTGCATTGTTGCCGCCAGAAACTCGTCGTGTGAGTCCACCTTCCTCCGCACGACTGTCACATCATCATCCGAGGCTGTTTCTTGGTTGATGGCCCAAGCCTCCAGGTTCTTGCGCAGACGTAGCGAAGGGTGTGAAGCAACAACTGAAAGCCAGGCTGGAAGGATCTTCGTGTTGTCTACCATTTTCAAGACTCGACTCTGGTTATACCAGTGCAAATTCCCGACCGAGGATTTCTCGAACCACTCGAGAATGGGCGTAGGTTGGAAGTCCCCGACGGCTTTGCTGGCAGAGTTCGTGACTGGTTTTACCGCTTTTCCAATCCTTCGCCGCAGCTCTCTTGCCAACCTGGCCACGGTGGGAAATTTGTAGATATCCGAGACGCTGACAAGGTAACCGGCAGCTCGCAATATTGAGTTCAGTCTGATGGCGGAAATGGAGTCTCCGGAAAGAGCAAAGAAGTTGCCTGTGCTCTTGATGTCGCTGGCACCCAGAGCCTGTCCAAAGAATTGTGCGATGCGGGCTTCATCAGCATCCAAAATTGTATCCAAAGTCGAAATATGCCTTTGCTCGGTAAACTTGACGTCTTGGTAAGCGTGCTTTGCCAGATCCAAGTGTCCCAGCGCAGCGAGTCTTGCAGCACACTGATGTCGGTCTTTCTTCCCGTTCTGGTTTGTAGGAATGGCAGCCACTTCGATCCAATAAGACGGTATGGCGTATTGGGGTAGCGTTTCGCGCATTCTGCTACGCATCTCCCGAACCGTAGCTTCTGTGCCTTGCGTTTCGATCACCCAGCTTGTCGGGGTGGTCTTGATGGAGCCTGTGGAAAACATGAGGACCAGGCTCTCCCTATCATCTTCTCCCTTTTTAATTAAGGCAATAGCTTCCTGTACCGAATCTACACCACAGGCAATGCCTTCCACCTCACCAAGTTCGATCCGTTGGCCCCGTAGCTTGGCTTGCGAATCTTTTCTGCCCAGACATACTATGCTGCCATCTGCTAGAAACTTGGCCAGGTCACCAGTACGATAGATGCGACCAAGCTGAGGGTGAAGCTTGAAGGCTTGATTCTCGACAGGTCTGTTTAAATAACCACGGGAAAGTTGGCAACCTCCGATGAACAACTCACCTATGTTCCCGTCGGTTACCACATCAAGCTGGTCATCCAGAATGTAAGCTTCGTTGCCAGGCAGTGGCTTTCCTATGATATCGACAGAGGACTCGGGTTTGACAACACAAGCCGTCACATTCACGGTTGTCTCTGTGGGACCGTAAACATTGAGTAGCAACGCTGCGTCGGCCCACATGTCTCGAACTTTGGCTGTCATGGGCTCGCCACCTATAGCCAGAACCCGGAGGGACGGTGCCATGGAGGGTGTGATGAGGCCTATCACTGTCGGTGTCGTAGCAATGTGGCTGATGTGCATCATGTCGAAAATGGCATCGAGGTTCGAAAGCAGCCAGTCCTTGCGGCCCAGACAAAGCGTTGCGCCAACTGAAAGAGTACCAAAGATGTCCACAACAGAAACATCAAAAGTGAATGGAGCAAATTGGAGGAGCCGACTGCGTTGATCGAGTTGGTACAGTTTGATATGTTGCACAAGTGCATTTTCCAGCGAGCCATGGGGGATCTGCACTCCTTTAGGCTTACCCGTGGACCCGCTGGTGAAGAGAACGTAAGCCAGATCCGTGGCATCAACTCTTGATGGCGACAGGCCTTGAAGTTGGGCGTCAGTCTTTAGGAGCTGATCCCACTTCAGACAAGAACTGTGCACAGCGTGGCTCCTGGCCGCGGGCAAGGTAGCTGTGAATTCATCAACTATGATCGCAGCTACGCTACAGTCACCTAATATGTCTGCGAGCCTTTCCTTTGGGAACTTGGGATCCAATGGTACATAGGCCATGCCACTGTGCATGACAGCCAGTGCAGCCATGATTCTTTCGAGAGACTCCTCCATGAGGATGGCTATCAAAGTATCCGGCCCATGTCCATGTGATCGTAAAGACGCAGCAGCAATCTCCACTTTTCGCCACAAATCTTGGTAGGTTATTGAAGTGTCGTTTTCGAAGACAAGAGCAACATGTGATGGATTCTGTAATGCTGCTTGCTGGATCATCTCCATGACAGGCGTCCGGGGCGAGACTTGCGACTGGACTTGTCCAGATCCCTGATGGACTGATTTCGGCGGATCATGGCTTGGCTGCTTGTGCTTTTTCCAGGATGCAATTGGGTCAAAATGAGCGAGAGTAGCTTCATACAAGTTCGCCAACGCCCGCGCCGTACTTTGACTGACATGATGGCCCGAATAGTCGACATTGACTTCAAGGCGCGTCTCATTATCACCTCGTTTCGAAGAAACGAAAAAGGTCAACGGAAACTTGGCCCGGGTGCATCCTTCAGATTCGTGAGGGTTGAAAAACTTCTGACTAGCTGATTCCGAGGCATGCTTGTCGTCGTCGCGATGTACAAACATGACCTGAAAGTCATCAGGAACTCTTTTGGTGTGATGCAGAATTGTCTCGTACGGTAGGAACCCATGATTCAATATGTCGAGTAGCTCGTTTTGCTGCTCCATCATATATTGTTCTACCGTTGTCGGTGTTTTACGAGGCACAGAGCGAACAGGGACGGTGTTTACGAAGCATCCGTGTGTCTCTTCGTATTTGCTGCCTCCTCGTTGCGACAGAGGAATCAGGACAACGCAATCGTCTGTTTTCCAGAACTGACTGAGCGTCATTTGGAAGGCGCTGAGCAGCGCAGAAAATGTGGTGACACCATGGCCCTTCATCCATGTAAAAACGGAGTTAGGCACTGAGAAGCTATACTGCCAGGATGCGTGTTTCTGGCCAGTCAAATCTTGCCCATAGAATAATTTCTTGGGAGGGCTAGGAAGATAATTGGACCAGAATCTCGCCGAATCCGCATAAGAACTCACATGCTCAAGCAGGGTGGCTTCTTCAATGGCAAAGTCGAGGTAATGGGGCGCTGTTGGAAGGACTTTTGCCCTCCCTCTGATGAGTTCCTGGGTGAAGGCATTGAAGGAATAGTCATCCGCAGCAATGTGATGCATGTTGACATAGACATACACTCGCATGTCAGGCATTGAGAACAGTCTGCATCGGACGGGATATTGTTGGTCGAGATCGAAGGGCTTCAGAGTGTCCTGTCGGCAGATGCTCTTCATTGCCGATTCGGCCTCACTGACCGTCATATGTTCGTATCGGTAGCTTTTCAGGTCAGGGGCTTTGACGTCGTGAACAATCTGCCATAACTTGTCCGTGTATGTGTACGAGGTTCGGTACAAAGGATGTTGTGCAATCAAAGACTTGAATGTTTCATGCATGAGAAGCGCATCTCCATTAGGCACGCAGTACAACCGAGAAATGCTGTAAGTCGCGTCTTGGAAAGCAAGCTGGGATAGATAGAATCGTCGCTGCATGGAGCTAGCTGGAAATCTGCGTCCGGGTAGTGAATCGATATCAGTCGCCATTGACCCTCTTGGAAGCAAGGATTTTCGCGCCGAGTTTTTCACTCCAGATCTGGCAATCTTTGCCAGGGAATTGATGGATCGCAGTCGCATCACGTCTTTCAGGCTGAGGTGACTATCTGGAATGTGCCTTTTGACGCTGGACAAAAGCTTCATAGCTATGAACGAGTCCATGCCCTCCTCAAGTAGATCTGCCGTGACGGAGATGGCGTCTTTACCCAAGAAGCTGCAGCACTGCTCGTGAATGAAAGCCTCCATGTCGTTTTCGGGAGGATCGATGTGTTTTTTTTCAGACGAGGAAGACAGTCCGTCCAGCCATTTGTGTAACATCCTCCTGTCGATTTTTCCGCTTGGAGTAAAAGGCATCTCAGACACGGCCACGAATAGCGACGGAACTGCCATAGATGGAACCTTGGTTGCAATCTCCGATCGCAGGGTCTCAGCAGTAGAGCTGTCCAGCGGAGCTATGTTGGCTCCTCGGCAGTTAGAGTGGTCCGGACTTCTGAGCTCAACAAACGTGACGAGCTGATCTTTGTACTTCGTAACGACTGCCCTCTTAATATTGGCTTGGTCCTCAATGGCGCTGACAATCTCAGACAACTCTATGCGCTGGCCCCGGATCTTGATCTGGTCATCCTCACGTCCGCACAACATGATATTTCCCTCGAAGTCGTAGAATGCCAAATCTCCGGTGGCGTAGAGTTTTCCGTACAGGTCGTGGGTTGTTATCCGATCGCCAGGCGCAGACTCAACTTTCGAAAAGTATCCGGAGAAAAGCTGGGCACCTCCAACAAAAATCTCCCCTTTGACAAACGGAGGATTGAGGCGGCCATTTTTGTCCAGGATCAAAGCTTTCACGGCGGGGAATGGCTTGCCCACTGATTGCAAATTAGAGGCCGTGGTGACTCTAGTGGTGGATGTGACGATTGTGTTCTCTGCGGGTCCATAGGAGTTGAAAAGAACCGTTTTCGATTGACCCCAAGTTTCCTGGATGTTGGGAGGCATTGGTTCTCCTCCGCTTACCAGGACTCGCAGATGTACCTGGGACGGATGCAAAAGCGAGATGACGGTTGGAGTGATGTCGGCGCTGGTCGGCCTAAGCACGTCTATGACTTGGTCCAGGTTGTTCAGAAGGTCCTCGCGAGCGGCCATGCAGAGTGTGGCACCTCTGGCAAAACCCCCAAATATATCTTCGACACAGACGTCGAACATGGGACTTGCAAATTGCAGCACGCGATCCTCGAAATCGCCAAACAACTCTCTCGCAGCTGTGCGAACGCTGGTAACAGCCGCGGCGTGGCAAATCCTGACGCCTTTGGGGGTACCAGTTGTCCCAGAGGTCCATATGACGTACGCCAGACCATCGTGACGGGCATGACATGGGGATGGTGTGAATTGGACGTTTGATGGTTCCAGTACCGAGATGTCTATCGTCGGCACCATCAATGACATGGCATTGGCTGTGTCGGTCACAACGACTTTTGGTGAGCAGATGGAGATGACGCTTTCGAGCCTGCTCGCAGGCCACATGTCGCCGAAACCGAGAGGGGTGAAAGCCGCACCACACTTCAGTATGGCCAAGCAAGCCGCGACAAAGTATGGGCCTTGATCGACTCGCACGGGGACAAGGTCACCGGCAGTGACTGAATATGTTTCTCTCAGGACAGCTGCAGCACCTGTTGCGAGCTCGTTCAGCTCACCGTATGTGAATTTTCTCACGGACCCAAGGTGATAGTACTCGATGGCCGTACGTCCTGATGAATTGGCCACCTGGGTTTCAAACCCTTCATGTAGTAGCTCCTCGGTCACTAGGCCATCACCCAGCGTTGCATTTGCCGCACGAAGGATGACAGGATCGTAAGCGCTCTGGCCGAGATTATATCGACCCAGGGGTTGATCGCCGAGCTCGCCAAGGATGCTGGTCGTGTTCAAAAATGCATCCGAGAGCACGTCCATGAACCGGACATCAAACTTGTTACAATCGTACTGCAGGGAAGTGTGGGCTCTTTGTCCGTCTTTCACCACCGTGAAGCTCAAATCAAACATGGCTGCTCGTTGCTGTGAAATTGACGAGCTAAGGTCCCTTGAACCCGCGAATGGCTCAGATTCTTGTTCGTTGTAAGAAAAGGTCAGCTGAGGCAACTCGGACCCGAGCTCACCAAGGACATCCTCTAGTGGAACCGTCACATTCTCGAGCGCAAACTCGATCGAGGATGATGTTTTGAGCAGGAATGTCTGGAAGCAGTCGTCTGTCGATAGCTGAGACCGAATTGGAGCCGTGTTTGTGAAGTTCCCGAAGCACTCAGCCAAGCGAGGGTCTAGAACTCTAGTACTGATGGGAATCAGAATGGTGACGTCCTGTTGGCCGGTGTATTGGTGAATGACGAGAAGGAATATGGCAAGAGAGACGCAGAACTCCGACACATTAGACTTGGCAGCGACCATGCGTACGTTCTGTAGATGCTTTCCCTGAAGAGAACGCTCAAGGCTTACACATCTTCTACCATCCTGTTTGTTTTCGGGAGAAGGCCAAATGCTTGTATCAGGGGTGACGAGATCCCGTAATGATCGCACATAAGCTTCCCTGGAGGTATGAAGGGTTGCCGGTGTTGCGACATCCAACCAGGCGAGAGACGTGTCTTCCATGTTCCCGATCTTGACCGATGCATTCGGTTCTTGATAGAATCGATTTATCAAATCCCAGATCTTCTGGCAAGTCCATTCATCAACGAGCGCATGATGGATGTTGTAGAACAGACATGTTCCCGCTTTTCCGCAATCGTATATCTTGAAACGTGAAAGCGGGCCCTCGTTCATGTCAAATACACGTCTTGCCTCGTTGGTAGCGTCCATCTTGACGCTTTCAAGCGGATCTTCTCCACATTTGAGTCGTGAGAAGTCCACGGCAGCAGTATTTCCGTTTTTCTGGAACAAGGCCTCTTCCTTTGAGTCCCAGAGGAAACATGAATTCAAAACATCCACCTTTTCCACCACCTTCTTCACTGCTGACAGCAGTCGCTGAGGGTCCACGCTGGGAAGATGCCGTAAGGCTAGGACGTTGTAGGTGTCATCATTGAGACGCTCTTGGGCAACCCACATGCGAAATTGTGTTGGTAGGGCTCTATATTTCGACGGCTCAACATCAACCGACTGTTGATCCATGGTCTGTTGATCAAGGTTAGGACAGGAAGAGACTGATGTGGGCGGCAAAGCAGCGGCCAGTCTTCGGATAGATCCGAGCTCCAGCATCTGCCTCAGTGAGATTGTTCTTCCGAACCGCTTGCACAGTGTTGCTTTGAGATGCATGAGCTTCAGCGAGTTCATGCCCAACGACATGAGCGGCACGTCGAGGCTGGTGATAGGAAGTTGCAATATGTCCTGTGCCTTGTCGTAGACGAATCGCTCTGCTGCAGTTTTGGGCTCCACGCCGTCTTCCACGGCTTGATCCAACAGTGGAAGCAATACGTCAATCTTGCGGTTGATCTTTCCACTCGTTGTCAGTGGTACCTCTGCCAAACCAACACGGCTTGGCAACAAACCCGGTGGCAACATCTCTGCCGCCTGGCCCATGAGTTGTTTGACTTCTGTTCTTACTCCTTCCCTCAAGTGAACTATGGCCATCAGCGAACCCTTGTAGACAAATGCCACAGCTCGCAAGACTCCAGGGATTCGGTCCAAGACGTTCTCGATTTCTTCCATTTCAATGCGCTGGCCATTCAACTTAGTCTGGTTGTCTCTCCTGCCCAGGATTTCGATCGACATATCAGACTTGTATCTAGCACAGTCTCCAGTGCGATAAAGTTGTAGCCATTGGCCGTTCACGTTGACTTTGTCCAGAGTGTCCGTTTCACTGCCAAAGTAACCCGAAAAGAGCTGTACTCCCCCAATGCATAGCTCTCCCTTTTGGCTTACACGGGAGACTGCGCCAAAGACATCAAGTATTGCCAGGAAGTTGCCGGGAAGAGCCTCCTTGATCACCGAGGTTTCATCCGAAGGGCGGACATGTGTTGCGCTAACCTGGACAGCGCACTCTGTGGGACCGTAGCCATCGATCAAACGCACTTTGTGGGCCCAACGGTCTCTGATTCGATCGGGAAGTTTTTCTCCTCCTGAAATCAATGTCTTAAGTTGAGTACATTGGTTTGGATCAATTAGATCGATCATGCTCGGTGTCAGGTGCAAAGAGGTTATTCGTTGGCTCTCCAGAACATCTGATAGTCTCTCCATTGTCTCGTCTTCAGCCACAAGCACCAACGTTGCTCCAGAAGACAGAGTTCCATAGATGTCTACGACTGAAGCATCGAAGATGTGGTTCGCAAACAGCAGAACCCTCGACTCTGGTCTGGTCTGGTAAACAGATCTTGTTTGTTGCACGACATTGACAACAGCGCCATGTGACAGTCGACAGCCTTTGGGCTCTCCAGTCGAACCCGAGGTGAACATGACGTAGCATAGGTCTTCTGGCTTGATATGAGGTAATTTTTGACCCTCGTGTTCGAACAGCTGTATCAACAGATCCTCCATCGCCAAAAGTCGGTAATCATTGCCAGCCAGGTCTTCCATGTGTATTGAAGCCCCTAGTACACATGGAGAACCAAGCTTTTTGATGAGTAACAGTCTCCTTTCTTTAGGGGTTTTCGGGTCCAAAGGGCAGTAACTGGCACCGGCTTTGAGGATGGCTAGCATGGCCATGATCAGATGCGATGATCGATGGAAAATGATGGGCACAACACTTCCGTGGATTCTGTGATGCAATAGAAGAGATGCCAATCTGTTCGTGATTTGGTCCAATTGGCTGTAAGATATCTTGGCTGTAGACGTTTCGATTGCTGTCGATTTGGGGAAGCGCGCGACAGCAGTCTGGAAAAGAGATATGAGTGTTGTTTGATCACATGTCTTTTGCCGGTGATAAGAGCGTAGGTGCGAGTCTACAGCCTCAATCTCCTTGAAGCTGGCACCTTGTTCCATGGTAGCTAGTGGCGCGGCCATGTCTCTGGTTCGAATTATGGTCTGCACCAAGTCCACATAGCGGCTTGCCCAAGATTCGAGTTCCGGCAAGTCGGCAATAGCTGCATCGCACTTGAGGGTGACCACAAGTCCGGTTGATTTATGTTCTACAGCAACCGTCAAGGGTACGTCAGAGTACTCCAAGCCATCTACATCTGTGATTTTGAGACCGTGACCGAGGGAATGTTGCGTGCGTGTGACATGATTCTCGTAGACCAGGAACACTTCCGGTGCTGGAATGTCTGTGCCTTCGGCGACGGCGAGGTCAGAAAGCGAGACGTGATCGTGTGCAATGTTGTTCAGGGCCTGTTCATTGATCAAGTTCAGCAGATGGCCAACTGAATCCTCCTTGCTTAGTGTCACTCTCATCGGGACAGACCTCATGAAGAGACCAGTCATTTCCAGAAGCTCTTCGTCAAGATCACCGCGGCCACTGACAGTGACTCCAGTCAAGATGTCTAGATTGTTTGTCACCTTGGCCATCAGCACCACAAGAGCAGCTTGAAGGGCAGATGCAGCGGTGAGCCCGGTCGCTTGGACAAAGTGCAACATTTCTTCCCTGCTCAGCTTCTCGACCGTCTTTCTAACCACCAATGGACGCTGAGACGGGTTGGAGGCGGCCTTGCGGTCGAAGAGCGAGCCTTCGAAATTTCCCATAACTTTTTTCCAGTGAGCCATGGCTGCAGGCTTATCTTTCTGCTGATCTCGGTGAAGGATCCGGGAGGGTGATGGAACAGGAAGGATATTGTCGCCAGCATAAGCCTTACAGAAGTGCCTAAGAAGAATTTCTGACGACCAACCGTCGTTGAATGCGTGATGAATAGTGAGGACAACGCGGTGTTGATCAGCCGTGGCACCGCTCAGTACGGCAAACCTGTGCATTAGGCCGCCAGACGGGAAATCTTTGACAAGATCTCTTTCTAGGAATTCTTGTGACTCTTTGTCGGAAATGACACTGTCGTGAATCGGGGGGCTCATTGTGTGGTCAAATTCCACGATCATCGTATCAATGCCTCCTCGGTGGTTGACGACATTGATGAATGTTGACCGTAAAATAGGATGAGCCCGGAAAACCAATTCCCACGCAGTTGCGAGCATAGGCATGTCAATTTGGCCCTCAATCGTCCAATGGATCTGTTGCTTGTAGAAAGCAGGGTTCTCAAGTGATCGCAATATCATGCTTTCTTGCAGACTGCTAGCAGGATATGCTCGGTTGAAATCTTCGGCCAAAGCGTTGACACGGCGTAGCTCGTTTGACACTAGCTCAGTGGTGATGTGGCTGGGACAAGCGATGACACTTCTCGCCTTGTGGTCAGGAGTCTCAAGACTGATAGCATGCTCCGTCTTGAGCCCTCTTGGGTGATTTGTTTCGGATAGGAGCTGGCGCAAACTCGGATTCTTCATCAGCTGCTCAAGGGAGAAACATCCCGTTTGTTGAGTCATGGCGCAAAACCGGATTGCAGATATGCTGTCACCGCCAAGATGGAAGAATGGAGTGTCAAAATCATTCGCACTGTCAAGCTTCAGCACCTGCACCCACGCACTGATGATGGATTCGGCCCCATCGACCGTGACGGGAAGTTCAGAGGACGCTGCTCTCTCTGAGGCGGTTCGGAGGGTCATAAAACTGAGCATCTTGTCCCGATCCTCTGTTTCAGAGTCCAAAAACCACTGTTTGAGGGATCTTCTATCCGTCTTTCCAGTTGCCCCCTCAGGGAAGCGACTCACAGGGATCCAGAACTGTGGAACCATAGAATGCTGGACGGCCTGCTCGTAGCGGTGGCGGATCTCTTGAAGCCCTTGTTGCGTAGAAGAAAGCGACTGTATCCACGACTGCTCTGCTTCACCATGACGGACACATCCTCCCAAGCGAACGAACGCGACGAGGGCTTGACGCCCCAGAATCGAACTTGTACAGGCAATGACAACAGATTTGGATCCGGTGGGTGAGACGGCGTCTACCCCTTTTTCCACATCTGCAAGCTCGAAGCGAATTCCATTCATTTTCACTTGATCGTCGTTACGGCCAGCAATGCACAGATTTCCCGCGGTATCGTGAAACGCAACATCACCCGTATTGAACAAACGCCCATATGACGCGTGCTGTACAAATTTTTCATTCGCGCTTTGAGGGAAAAGATAGCCTCCAGAGAGTTGGCCGTATTCGCCAGGCACCCGCTCTCCAATGTAATGGAATCCGAGTGTTCCTGGAAGCTTCGGCTGTTGGTTCTCGTCCAATACAAGAGATATAACCGCGGGCAAAGGAGTTCCAACGGTTCTTGTCTCAGAGACAGCTGATCTCGAACTGCTCATGCGGTGGATGTTCGTCGTGATGGTACTCTCGGCGGGGCCATAGGTGTTGTACAAAACCACTTTGTCGACCCACGAATGGAAAATGTCTTTGGATGGTGGTTCCCCGACGAGATTGATGTGACGTAAACTGGGTACGTCCCCTGGCCGCATGAGATTACCCAGCTGGGTGGAAGTAATCTCCAGGTAATTGACCGCCAGAGAGTTCAATGTTTCCGGAAGTGATGATGTGAAGCAAGCAGAAGGTGCGATACAGAGAGTCCCGCCTGACAAAATGGCACAGAATATGTTAGAAATCGATATATCGAACGTGACGTTGCAAGAGAAAGCCACTCGATCTCCACGCCCGACCCCGAAAGTGTCGATAAGGCCAGATACGCATGCGGTCACGGCACGATTGGGGATGGAAAAGCATTTCGGGTTTCCGGTGGATCCCGAGGAGAAACACAGGTATGCCGTAGCATGCTTGCCAACTCTAGCGACATGTTGGTGCTGCCCGGGGCTATTCAAGTCCAGCAGGTCGATATCGATTGTGGATGAGTTTACGATACCGCTTCCATTGGTGATGACAAATCTTGGATTGGTCATTTTGATTTTCGCCTCATTCAAGAGATCGTCCTGCTTTGGGTCAAGCATCAAGAAGGCAGCTCCAACACGTAATATGGCGAGTAATGCCACAACGAGGTTGACACATTTGTCCATTTGGACGGCTACGACGTCACCTGGACGAGTGCCTCGATCTCTCAGCAAAGAAGACAGGGCCGCAGATCGCTTGTTCAGCACCGCGTACGATACACTCTCTTCGTTCAGCGAGTCCAAAGCGATGCATTCGCTGTATTTGGATGTTGCGTTGTCGAAGAGATCTATCAAAGTTGGTGCAGAATCGCTCTTCCATATTGCCATGTCTTTCTCAGTAATGCCTTGTCTCACCGACCAGTTTCGCAAGCAATGTCCGTCGGACGAGGAAATCACCGGCAGACATCCGATCGTAAACCCACCGTCTTCTGTCAGACCTATCAACATGGTCTCGAAGGCTTTGGTCAACCGCTCGACAAATACGCATGGCAGATGATCGGTACGGTATTGGATGGAGAGTTGGGGGTTGCTCCCTTGCCTTAGGTGAAACACCAAGGGAAACTCGGCAGTTGAATGGCTCAGGTCTATGCTTGAAGAGTGCTCCAGAAAAGAATGGGTTTTCTCTAGCGGGCGATCGTGGTACAGGAAAACAGTTGAAAGAGCGAGAGTTTTGCGGCGGTCTGCCGAGCCCTCTGACAGTCTTTGTACCAAGTGTTCAAAAGGAATCGGACGACTGCTGCTTTCCAAAAAGAAGCGCGCCGTCTTGGCCACGAGTTCCTCAAAATGGCTTTGATAGTCTATATTAATCGGGTATATCAAAGTGTTCAGACAGAATCCCACCACGTCCTGGAAGCCAGGGTGGGATGACCGGTCTGTGACGGGGACCCCTAAAGAGAATTTTGTTCTGCCTGAGACTCGACAGAGCAGTACTTGGATCAAGCTGAACCAGGATACAAATGGAGTGGTGGTCGTTGCGAATCGTTGCTCAAAGCGGCGCGCCAGGGCGGGATCAATCTCAAAGTTGCAAATGGCTGATCCCGTACTCTCCTGGCCTCCAGCCAATGGTGTCAGATCGGCCGGTTGCAGACTAGAGTGTTCTTCTGTGATTCTCTCTGACCACCAGCGCATATGGATTTCCCCTTGGTCTCGCAGGATGGCCCTGTGCCATGTCGAAAAGTCACTGTACTGGATTGGGGCAGGCAAGTTCGTGTCTGGCCTATCACCTGAAGCAATCGAGCGATATACATCGTTCATCTCATGTAGCACCTTCGTGAAAGCCCAGTCATCAATGGCAATGTGGTTTATGCTCAGGTGCAGGATGTATTTTGCAGGGGAAAGCACGTACACAGTCATGCGTACGGGGTTATCCTGCGCCATGTTGAATGGAGTTGACGAAATCCTTTCTATGTCTTCAAGGACTTGACGTAGATAGCTTTCCTGACTGTCACTTGAACAGAGCTGGAATCGATTGGTGATGGTGACGGTAGGGGGTAATTGATTGATCGAATGAATGGACTGAATGCACAATGCTCCGCCATCCGTTGAGGCAGCGTAGGTGGATCGGAGAGTCTCGTGTCTATCACAGACAAAGACCAATGCCTTTGACAATACGTCAATGTCGAGTTCGAAGTCATCGATTTGCAGTGTCCAATTGCAATTGTAGGATCCGTTGGAGAGAAGCTCCTGGGCGGCGAACATGCGTTCTTGTGCCGGAGAGCACGGTACGCTGTCAGTTCCGTTGCGTCTTTCGAATATGGTTTTACTAGTAGCATCTTCCAGGTTCTGCAAACTTTCGATCTCGCTAGCCAAGGAACTTATCGTAGGATCCACCAGGATTTGCTGTATGGATATGTTGACACCATACGTGGCTTGTATCTGTTTGATGATCACCATTGCATCCAGGGACGACAGACCAAGTGAAATCAGGTGATCATCTGGTCCAACGTGCGCGTAGGCAACTTGATGCTGTACAATGTCTGCCAACTTCTGCGTGCTTGCAGACATTGCGATCGGTCTTGTTTCGCGGAATCTCGCCAGGTGGTCCTCTAGTAGCAAGTCCAGGCGTTTGTAGTCAATTTTTCCACTCAGATTCATTGGAATTGCATTGAGCAGTAACATGTCTGGAACCATGTATGACGTGAGACTTGCTTTACAAGACGCTCTCAAAGAGTCAATAAGAGCTTTCCTGCCATCAATAATCTCACAGACCTCTTCGGAGCTGCAATATATGTTGCCGTCCACCAGAAAAGTGTATAATCTGACCTGACCTTTGTCGTCTCTGCGAGCGCGCGTGAGGGCCTTCATACCGAGGGTAGACATGATGATGTTGTCTATTCCCGTCAACTCAACTCGTTGACCATTGACTTTGACCTGAGCATCCAATCTGCCAAACAGCCGTAATTCCTTGTCAGAAGTCCAGCTGGCCAAATCGCCTGTTGCGAAGAGCTTTTCACCGCTGGGAAGCGAGCGTGACATTCTCGATGCCGTCAGTTCGGCAGCGTTGAAATAGCCCTGAAAAACACTTTTTCCAACGCAATGAATTTCTCCTTTGACTTCGGGTTCATGAATGACCTGTCCGTTGTCATCGAGTAGGACGATTTGGGTTCCTGGCGTGGCAGTCCCGACGACGGTCGGATCATGCCCGCGCTGGAGTCTCCGGGAAACAATCGAAGATGCCTCGCAAGGCCCTAGAGACGAATTAGCTGGAGAGTTTGCATACATGTGGTGGATGTATTAACCGTAGAGATTGTGCAAAGTCGCATGCGGGCTCCATCGATCAATGAGCTCCGCCGTGACTGGTTCGCCACTGCTAAGCATGTACCTAAGCATCGGCAGATCCTTAGGCTCCAAAAAGGACCAGACGCTTGGAGTCAAATGCATCCAAGGCGTTTCCATTTTGTTGATCCAGAAGGCGAGCTGGCTGAGGCTATTTGTCTTGGAGATTTGGCAGATAGTTCCGCCATTCAAGAGTGCGCAAAGTATGTCCAAAAGGTGAACATCGAAAGCAGCACTAGCGAATTGCAGGATTCGTGATCCAGGGCCAATCTTCTGCATGTTGGACAGATTGCGGACCGGCTCGATCAAGTTTTGATGGGAAAGCTGAACCCCTTTGGGTTGGCCAGTGCTTCCAGACGTGAAAAGGATAGCCGCAATGTCATCAGGCTTTGGTATGAACAAGTCACGTTCACCAATCACGTCGCTCTCTAGTCCACTGGTCTTTGCCAGGATGTGTTCAGGATCGAGCAAAGCCGGACCCGATCGACCACTGGCAGCGAGACGGGAGACCATTTCCTTGCTGGTCAGGATGGCGGACGGGCGAATTCGATCCAGAATGTCTTCCAAAATCTTGTAAGGAATATCAGGGTCGAGGGGCACATAGACAGCTCCAATGTTGAAAGCCGTCATGATGCAAGCGATCTGGATGGGAGACTTTGGAAGCAGTATCACCAACTTGTCCTGTACTTTGCTAACAGACGCCAGATTATGGGACAGGGCAAAAATCTGAGTCTCGAGTTCCGTGTAGCTGACAAGGTGGGTTTTTTCGAAGTCGACAGCCAGATTGGTCGCATAGGCTTTCAGTACATCACGCAGGATTGACGTGATGGTTTCTCCAGGGTGGATTTGGCGAGGAAACATGATGAGATGAGACGTAGGTTATTTGATTTGGCAAGTTGTTGTTTCCTTGAGCGAAAATCTAGCGACGAAGTTGTTTGGTCTACACTGCAGTGCACGAAAGTACATGTATATATCTAACCACACGGTATTGTATATGGAAGACAAGTTCGAAGATGGTAGTAATTATTAAGCAAAACCTTATCGAAACAATAATGCTAATCAGAACAAACCTTGTAATATAATTCCACGCCGCATGTATAGAAGCGACATTGTTATCCGCCTCCCACGACTTTTACTAGCGCACCTCCCATGCCAAGAACACATACAAATTATGTCTATGCTCTCGATATCCTTATAGAATAACGACCATACTGCCCCCCTAACCCCCTAACCCCCTAAGGGGCCCTAAGGGGGGCTTCAAAAAGTGTTCTTAGGTATGGCGAGGTGCGATTCTATATCTACTGCAAGTTTAGAGAAGTTTGGAGAAGGTTGAAATTTATGGGAGGTGCGCTAGTAAAAATCGTGGGAGGCGGATAACAATGTCGGTATAGAAGACGAATACGAAGATGGTGGTCCTTGTTGAAAAAAATCTTATTAAAACAATGCTAGTCAGAACAAACCTTGGGAAAACAAGAAGAGCTAGTACACATCCCCAAAAACACTATTAAAAACGATATGACGAATGCCTTAAGAGCTAGTGAAAACACTATTATAAAAGATATGACGAATGCCTTAAGAGCTAGTACACATCCCTGAAAACTCTATTATAAACGATATGACGAATGCCTTAAGAGCTAGTACACATCCCCGAAAACACTATTAAAAGCGATATATTGCCCTCCCTTTTAGACGCTATATAAATGCGGCCTTATTAGCATCACTGCTAATACAAGGTTTGTTCTAACTAGCATTGTTTAGATGAGTGGCATTGTCGAGCGCGAATTAATTGAGATATACAGGGGTCTCGCGCTTCACAGTAAAGCATTCACGAGTATGGGTTACTCTAATTATGACGAAGTAGTCCCGATCAACCAGGTAATTGAACGATGAGGAATACCCGTGGCGCAAGCAAGAGAGGGGACAGATTCAGTGGCAGATACGTTTTGTCACGACTGCCGTTTTAGCACAGAGAATGAGTATCGCGAAAGCGACCATATAAAAGCCGACTTTGGACGTCTGGCACCGGACTCTCCATCGTGCTCTAACTATCACAAACTACACACTGCCTTATTATCGTTTTCCATCGACATCCATCTTGTGTGCACATCTCCAACATCTCCAGCAATGCGATCCACCATCAGACCCCTCATGAACCTCGGGACCCGCAAGGCGGTCCACGATAACGTCTACCGTGAAGCATACAAGGACTTCACGGCCACCGGTCGAGTGCTCTCACGGGAACCTTCGACGTGGAAAACAAACAAACATGTCGGTCTGACAAGACAGGCGTTCCTTGATGTCTTGGAGAACAAGACGCCGGCCATTCACCAAAAGGCCTATTTGGATGCCTCGGTTTGCAAACGCTACGAGCAACTTCTCACTCCCCAATTGAAACCTTATCTCCATGTGGCCGGTCCAGATTTATTCCGGGTCGGCGTTGCGCAGTTCGAATTCCAGGCCCAGTCAGCAGAGGACTTCCAGAAGGACCGTTCACAAGGCATGTTCATTCCTTCCCTCCCAGCCACTTTTGATCTCTATTCTGACTTGACTACGTGCAGAGAAGAGCAGATACTTCGAAGAAGTGCAAAAGGTCAAAGGACTTCATGATCGACTTGCAAAGCAAACGGACACCATCAACGTCTGGGCGAAGGTATTCGGCGACATTGCTGCGCTGTTCCCTGACCTCGATGTCATGGTCGCCTCGGAAGGCCGTTCCAAACAGTACTTTTCAGGCATCTTCAGGGCCATCAACGCGTCGACTCCCATCCATTGCGATTGGTCTCCATATGACTCGCTCACTGAAGACTGGATAATCAATAAGGTCACCCACCAAGCGGTGTTCAACTTGTACTTCACTCCGGTCGTCGGAGGTCGAACAGTTGTGCACGATTTGCAGTGGTCCGAGAAGGCGCTCGAATTCCGCGAGCCTAGCTCCTACGGATACTCGCCTGATTGTGTCACGGGACGACAGAATTGCGTGATCCAGCCAAATGTCGGCGACTTGTGCATCTTCAACACACGCAACATGCACCAAGTCTTTCCAGTGGACCCTGAGCCTGGTCAAGCCGGCTGGGTCCGCCCGAGACTCACCCTGAGTAGCTTCATGGGAATACTTCCTGGGGAGAAAGTGGGCGGACGGGATAAATTGATTTTCTGGTCTTGATTATTTAATCTATAAGCTAGCCATCCTACTTGTAATATAGGCCACCCTATAAAATGAGCCAGCTTTCGGCCACGCGTAACGACGGCGTTGTAAGCCTTCATATGTAAGGATGGAACATGTAGAATTTGGTGGTACCACCACTAAATGACGCATAGCGTGACATCCATAAGTCAGGAGAGACAGCATAACTACCTAACTAATCAAGACGTCGACGGTTAGATCTATATCAGGCCAGTCGATATGGAGAGTCAATCCGAACAGAACTCCTCAATCGCCCCACCCCGGTCGCTAGGATCTATATAGTGCTGTCTTCCCGCCCCCTCTTCGGCGCTATGGCACGAGAGACGACTCAGCAGAAGTGTTTACGAGAAAACGAGTCAGCTAAACTTCATCGCTTATAATCGCAAGGACATCCCTAAGACAAGACGCAAATCAACATCTCTGAACTTCAGGGACTCGACCATCTTGGACAGTCCATATTCTACCCGAAGCCTCTTCTGTGTTTTGCCTCACTTGGTCGATTTTCTGTTCAGACCCGTGTATCATGTCGAGCCCAAACTGCCGGACCGACACTGGGGAAAATGCCTCCCGAGTAACCATACTTGGCTGTGGAAAACTCGGCCAGAGTATCATCTCAGGGTTGCTGGAGGACAAAGCTACGCACAACCATACAAAAGTTATGAACTTGACGGGTCGGCGGGGAGACCACGTCCTTGCTCTCCAGGCCAAGTTCCCACAGGCCATGGTCACGAATGACAACACGGACGCTCGAATCTGGGATGGAAATGGAATTGGTCCCGACTCCCACGCTCTACATGTCGTGGTGATTGGAACGAAGCCCCAAGATACCCAGAACATATGCTTTGAGATTTTTGACCAGGTTTCCCGTCAACAACCTCGCCCAGTCGTCGTCACGTTGTGTCCTGGAATCACGGTGGACCAAATGCGATCATGGCTACCTCACGGCACGCCCATCGTGCGCTCAATGCCAAATACGCCAGTTGCGGTCAGAAAAGGCGCAACCGCGCTCTATCCATCGTCCGATGTCACGAGTGTCCAGCTGCAAGAGGTACTGGACGTTTTTCGCTGCATATCACCAACAACGGTGATTCTCGAGGAAGAGAGGTCGCTCAACGTGGTTGCATCCACATCAGGGTATGTGTTCCCGAGACGACTTTCCATCCGAGTGTCATCGATATGTCCATGACCAGAGTGACAGAGTCTAGGCTGACATCCGATACAGTTCAGCCCCTGCTTACTTCTTCCATCTCATCGAGGCCTTGGCGCAGGCTGGACACGGCCAGGGCCTTCCGCTGGAAATGGCGCGCAAACTCGTCGTGCAGAGTTGTATAGGAGCTGGTGTTCTAACTACCGAGAGCGGTCTTCCCCCAGCGATATTGGAATCTGCTGTAATGGTACCTGGCGGAAGCACGGAAAAGGCCATTAATCATCTGGATAACAATGGTTGGAACGACTTGGTGGCAGAGGCTGTTTTGCAGAGCCTAAAAGCTAACAATGCCATGGGCTCGACGGAGAAAGTTTCCTCATAAGGATCCAAAAGGCATATAGAAAGGGTTCCTCGTTCTATACATTGTGTAGTGATCAATCATGGCTTTCTCTTACTTTCTCTCCTCTTCATCCTATTTTACTAACTTTCGCGTCTCATTATAACTCAGCTTCCACTCCCTCTACCACGCTATATATCTTAACGACGCTATCCAATAGAGACCTTGCGATCGTCCGAACGCGCTTTTTTTGCTCCGCCCCAACCACTGCCTAGTTAGGCTAGTAGGGCCGTAGGTAGTTGACGTAGTCCATATAGATCCTAATATCAAATTCTACTACTACTCCTATACTATACGGATACGGAGTACTCCGTACGCCTTATACGATATAATAATAACGCAAACCGCGACGCGACGTTCGAATATGCTACCCTACCCTCGTCGTCGATCCTTATATACCGAGCCACTATTCCTCTTTTAGGTATTAAGTATTTAAGGTATGCCTTTTTAATATTCAAAAATACCTACTTCGACCGTACGGACGTACTCGGGTGTAAAGGGCGCGCCCTTAGGTTGGTGCATTGGCCAGTAGGCCTATGCATAAGCGAGCCTTGGCACCCACACCTCCCTAACCTTTTCTCGCGGACCTCGCGGGAAAACCCCGAGATTGTTATCCGCCTCCCACGATTTTTACTAGCGCACCTCCCATCTCCACTCTTAGTACCTCCCGGCCGGCCCGTACGCACGGCTACGCACATAATATTGCTAGCTCTAAACGCATGATTCAAGTAGGCTCGGGTGGTTCCTTATTATAGTAAGGCGCTTCACTAGTGTTTTTCGTTTATAACGAAAAACACCAAGTGAATGTTTACTATTGTCGTGGAATGTGTTATATCAAGTAAGAGTAAAAGTGAATTCCCTGTCGTCGTCGTCGTCTAGCTTTATTATTAAATGTAATGTTCTAACCAAACTCTTCTTCCTTCTATATAACCCCCTCTCCCTTTCCTCGTTCTTACCGAAAATTAATATAGCTACTTAGGCTACTACTCTCTAGAGAAGGGAGGTAAAGAGAGTACGCGAAGAGAGTACGCGAAGAGAGCACGCCGAGAAAGCTATATAATTCACGTTCGGAGCGGAAAAACTTTTTACGCCCCTAACGAAGGACGGCGCGCGGGAAGTAGGGATAGGAGGTGCGCTAGTAAAAATCGTAGGAGGCGGATAACAATCTCGGAAAACCCTCTCCCTCCCTTATCGAACTTACTAAGTACTACATTAAACCCCTATGTATACGTTGTTCACCCGTAACATCGGGCCTTTTTTACCTAAAGAGTTAAGAAGACTAAAGTAAGGAGGCCTAGCGTAAGGTCTTTAATATAATAGATAGGCTCGTTCTCTAGTCCTGTAACCACGACCAATCAGCTTAAGAGCACTCCGGTGCTTCTGCCAGCCAATCAGCATGCGAGTACTCCCGGTGCTTAGGGAACTGAGCACTCTAGGTGCTCACTACACATTCATTCAAGTATATAGGAACACAGCTTGACCTTCAGTCACGATGTGTTCAACTCATTGTTATAGCTTACTGTTTGGAATACACTTGTATCCACACGTTATCACTTATCTTCCATTACCACTTGACACTGCTCCTCTTTATGAGTACCAACCACGTAACCAGATATCCTTACCAGATACCAGGCCATAATAGTAAGGCGCGTCGCATAAGGTCAACCTGTTTTTTCGGGGAACAGGCCTGGGTTCGAACCCTAGCCCGGCCAGGGTTCGAACCCCAGCCCGGCCACGGGGATTGGTCTTCCCGCCTTCCCCGTGGCATGTCGGTCATACGTACACGTCAATCTCAGACGGTCAAGGGTCCACCGACGCATTGCTGGTGAGAAGGGCTCACGGAGCGCTTCCAAAAACAATAAAAATGACGCGTTGCTCGCGTCGTCTAAATTAGCACTGTTGGCCTCAGCCAGAAATTGAGGTACAGACGCAAAAGCCTATGAAGTGTCATGATCCATTAGAGAACGAGAACCCCATCATGTATGATGTATTAGGGCGTGTTCGGTTCGAGCTTCGGTCTGATAATGAACGACGATATTGGGCGGGATCGGGGGGGTGTTCGGTTTTAGGGTCGATTCCGTCCGCGAGCCGGACGCTAGTCTACCGGGTATGTTCACGGCCCGTTCGATAGCGGCGATCTGTACAGCTCCAATCTGCAAGGGTTTTAGTTGCATATATCCTGGATCCTGCCAATTAAATGCCTTACTACCGTAAAAACTTATATATATCGCCACCTCCATTACACCGCCCCTCGCTTATATCGCCACCTCTCCTAAGGCCTCCATTCAAAGTACTTCGGCCTCGGTTATACCGCCATATCGTCGTCAGTCTCCCCCTTGGCGTCTCCATCTAGCGAGGACTCGTAGTCAGTCCTTGAGGCCTCGTCGTCTGATACTAATATTGCTTGCTCTTTGAGGCCTCGAAGATCAGTCTCCAACCGACGGTCTATCTCATATAAAGTAGCTGGGTCAACATGCCGAATTGCTACCTCGTCGCCCTCAAGTTTGATACGTTGGGAGGCCTCTTCTTCATCAAATAACTCCTCTGTTTTCTTAGAGATTTCGTTATATAGCGACCCGTCCTTATTACGACGTCGCCAGTCCCCAATATGTAGCTTTTCCATGCCTTTGACCTGTAGTTCATGGTCTTGGGAGCCGTCAATTGGGAGGGCAAGGCCTACATGCCGGAAGGTCTTCATGATCAGCTCCTTGTGCTCGGTATGTAGCCATTTGAATGCAATTGCAACCCAATGGGTGATCATGACCCGTCGCTCGCCAACATTAGTTAGGAACTGGTCGGGAAAGCGGTCAATATACTCCTCTGCCTGCTCTTGAATCTTGTCTTTAAACAGCTTATTCAATGAGACGTCGAGTACTTGTATATAACCAGTTGTGCCGCCAGGAATAAACGAGCAAATGGTCCCCTGGCGAGCGAATTCAGCCTTAATTTCTGGAGTCTTTTGAGCAGAGAAGACGTCGAGTGTCAAGAGGCGTGGTTCATGTAGTTTGTCAACCTAGTGCGGCTGCCACATATACTTGAGGTAGTACATTAATGTCGTCTCATTTGCCCATGCTTTCTCATTGAAATCGACATGTACACCGCTGTGATATCGCGTGGCCTCCTGCTTGCCTTTCTTGTGCTTATTTCGGAAGATGATCTAAGGTTTAACCCGCTGGATGCCATCTGCAAAGACAGTCAATTGGACTGTACACTGACGTCTATCCCAAGAGCTATTAGCATGCTTGATATTGACAGATGCAGCGCCCTTGTCGTCGTAAGTACGCTTCTGAGGGAAGTCGAATTCCAAAGGGGTTTGGTCCATATTGGCGATCTGAGAGAGCTTGTATCGGCCAACATCAGCTATACCTTCGCCTTCGCGAGGTTGAGATACTCGCCGGTTGAATCTCATCCATGAGAGTATAGCTTCAGCAAGCTCTGCTGGCTCTTTTGTAGCCTTGTGGGTACTACAGCGTAAGGTAATATTCCACCTCTTCTTAAACCTCTGAAACCAGCCGCGTGAGAAGGCAAACCCTTGGTAAGTATCCTTGCCGCGTACTCTTTTGACCAATTGAGGATATAGATACTTGAATATCGCTTGCGCTTGTCGTTGAAACCACTTTCCAGTCACTCCATGGCCTACGCGGCGGCGAGCTCGGTAATTAGGATGAAGAAGTGCTTCGAGTTCAGCAAACTGAGCCTTATTTATACGCGTACGGCGAGCGCCAGTCTTTGAGCCTTCTATTCAATCCTTTGCTTTTATCCACTCGCGTACAGTTGAATTCGACTTCAGCTGGTGTTTCTTCGCTACTCGACTGATCGGAAGCCCATGAACGAGTACGTCTCTGATAACTCGGAGCTTAAAGTCGCGACTGTAACTCTTCCTTGTCAAGTGCGCTCTAGAGGACGATGGCGACGGCGAGCGCGAGCTTGTATGGATCTGTTCACTCAGTCAGTAATTATCAACTACTTCTGCGCCTCTACTGACCATATTAACGTCAGGAACTACAGCTAAATCTGCTGCGATCGGCGACTGCGACTGTGACTGCGCCATTGACTTCCTCTGAGCGAGCGGCTTGATGTATGTGTTCTTGGCATGGGAGGTGCGCTAGTAAAAATCGTGGGAGGCGGATCACAATCTCGCACTATAACGCCCCTCGGATACGGATACACCGCCACCCGGTAGATAAGCTCATCCGGTAGATAAGCTCATCCGTATACCGCTATGGCGATATATCCGAGTTTTTACGGTAGTACTATAAGAAAAATCTGTAATATACAGGATCTGCGCTATCTAACGGCTGCGAGCACACCCTGTATTTAGCTCGTCGGAGGAAGCCGACTCACCAAAATTTGGTGCTAAGAGCTCCGTCGGGCAGATGCTGCTCTAGATCAACATCTCGCAGACCGAAGTTAGCGTCAAATGCGACTTCGAGACTTGGGCCACCTTTTTACGACTCGGTTTAACGACTCGGTTTAACGAATTCGTCAAATTCTTCAAACTCGTTAAACTGAGTCGTTAAACTGAGTCGTTAAATCGAGTCGTAAAATCGAGGATAATCACGTGCACAGCGACATCAGACGGCGGTCAGACCGCGCCCACCGAACACCCCCCTCGGTTCCGTCAGAATATCTACGCTATCTTCTATAGGCCTACAATACAGGCTATGTTCACGGCCGTTCGATAACGGCGATCTGTACAGCTCCAATCTGCAAGGGTTTCAGCTGCATATATCCTGGATCCCACCAATTAAATGCCCTACTACAAGAAAATTCTGTGATATACAGGATTTGCGCTATCGAGCGGCCGTGAACATACCCTGTAGTCACCGTCTGACTAGATCTCCGACCAGACGGGGAACCGAACACACCCTCAATCTACCGGTTGCAAAGCATACCCACAAAAACTACAGCCAAACATAGCAGGAGGAGAGGTTTTCATCCAGGCATACCAGCCAAGTTTCCCCCTCTCATATAAGAGAATGAAACTAAATAGCCCCCTCAGGTGGACCCAACAAAGGGAGCCGTATCGGGTAATAAGAAACATATATATATATATAGCTTGTCATGTGTACCAGAATGTTATTCCAAATCTCTCCTAGTCAGAAAGCAACTCAATAATCGCGCAATAACTATTCCAACTTGTCTACCGCCGTCCCGAGACACAGGCCATCCTCAAATCCATTGTCCGAAATTGCTCTGCGTTCTTGCTTTGCTTCTCCTAATCCTTTCCCTTTACTCTGTCCTGCCATTGGTCCTCATCACTCGCCATCTAAACGTTAACGGCTCAGATGGGTGTGTCGTTCAGTTCGCTGAGGCGTTTCAAACAGAAATCTGTCTCATCTGGGATCCCTCTCGACAATTATGAGGAAGAAGCGTTGCTGTCTACAGAAGAAGAGAACCATGACATGCCAGTCAAGGTACACTTTGGCATCCAATACAGCCCTGTTCAAGGCTGGCTGAGTCCGATTGTTTCTGAGGTGCGCAAAACTTGCTTTCTGGACGCACAATCTCTGCCCAGTATTCCTCCCGATGGTCAGACACGTCTTGCTCATGTTTCTCTTCTCCGAGATGGGCAAGTCTGGCGGTTTCTCTGCATACCTGATATTGCTGTGCCTCTTGCTCTTTCTGCCCTTCTCGAGCTTGCCTCGGCAATGCTTGGTATACTGGCTCCGTACCTTCTCCATCGGATGCTTCTCGATGAGAAAAATATGCTTCTCGCTGGTCTTCTCGCCAGTTCGAGCCTTTTGGCAATACTAAGTGGTCGCGCGAAGGACCAGATCCTGCGCATGCTTGCTTTGAAGGTTTCTGCCATGCTACAGTCTGGCATATTTGACAAGAGCCTGCACCTTTCCGTCGAGGAACGTCGTTCCCAGTCGGTCGGGCTTCTCATCAGTAGTTCGACGAACGATATGGAATTCGTCCGGAACTTCATCGTGAAAGTCCACGACATCTGGAGCAGTCCGCTACAGCTGCTCTGTCTCTTCGCCGTATCAATCTATATTCTTGGTTACCACGGGCTTTCAGGTGAGTGCCGTCAAGACTACCATCTCATTTCCCTCCTCTTCGTTGACACGAAAAAGGCTTCTTCGTTCTCATCTCGGTTCTTGCTTGTCAGTCGAAAGCGAATTTCGCCGTCAGAAACCATTATGACAGCTACATGAGGCATGACGAAGTTCGGATAGGTGCTTTGACTCATGCGTTCAAGCAAATGAGAGGAATCAAATCACTGGCCCTCGAACCTGTGGTGCGTCGCTCCATCGACGCCGCTCGCCTGGCTCAGACGTCGTCACTGCGCCGGTATTTGATCATCACGTTTTGCTACTTCACCTCCATGATCCAGATGACGCCGGCTTTGGTTGCTCTGGCTTCTTTTGCATCTTTCTGGATCGCGGGAAACCCGCTCTCACCAGCAGTCGTCTTTCCCTGCTGGAGCATTTTTGAGATGAGTTTTTCTCCCGCTTCCAAAATCTCCATCTCCGTGTCTCGACTGTTTACATCCGGCCCTACATTTGCTCGAATAAACGCAATAATGAGGGCCATTGAAAGGGAAACATGGTCTGTACCACCTCCCGGTCTCTCGATATCTTTGGTCACGGTCACTTTCTCCCATAACACTCTGGACTCGACGTGTTTCCAGGACGAGTTTGTTCTTGGTCCAGTGACTCTGGATATACCACGTGGAAGTCTAGTCTTGATACTTGGTCCATCAGGCTCAGGCAAGTCAACACTTCTTTCTGGCCTCCTTGGACAGTGCAGTCTTCTTGGGCAATCCCGCATCGCCGTGCCCAAAAAGATGGCTTACTCGGCCCAAGATCCGTTTATAATGTCTGGCACTGTGCGTGAAAACATCCTATTTGGCCAAGGATATGATCGAATGAGGTACGAGGACGTAATTCAGGCCTGCGGTCTTGAACACGATCTGTCCTTGTGGCCCCGCGGAGACCTGACCAAGGTGGGAGGAAGAGGCGACACCCTCAGCGGCGGGCAACGTGCTCGCATCTCCCTCGCTCGAGCCGTCTACAGCCAAATCGACCTGCTTTTGTTGGATGACCCTCTTGCAGCACTTGACAATAATGTCGCCGAACGCTTGTTTCACGACTGTATTGCCAAGCTCAAACAAACAGTCTTGATCGGTATGTTGGACCTCGATTGCTGAGTCTCTTATCATGTTAACCACCTAAGAGAAGCCTCCCATCAATCTTCACTAAGTCGCTACACTGATTTCGTTTTGGTTCTGGACCAAGGCCGTGTTCTAAACTTTGGGCGACCAGAACAAGTCTTTCCCGATTTGATTGGCAGCACACTCAGAGCTCGTCGCCTGTCATGCCAGTCGCCACCGCTGAATTGTCCACAAACAAACCCAGGAGAACCGGACAATGCCCATTCTTGCCTGGCCCCGGCCGACACGGGTGATAGTGACAGACTCTGCGGCACGGTAAGTGGCGAGCTATACAGATTTTATGTCAACTGCGCGGGGCGCAGATTCATGCTTCTCACGACCACCCTATTGCTAGTCTTTACTGTCTTATCGCGAGCTTCGGTTGGTCTATGGTTCGTGTTTTGGATACGGGATGCATTTGGCTTGCCTCCTTTCATGTATATGGTTGGATATGCCATCATCACCAGTTTGCAGACTTTTACTATTGGTACGACGGCAAACTCTCTCCATCTCTCTCTCTCTCTCTCTCTATCTCTCTCTCTCTATCTCTCTCTCTCTATCTCTCTCTCTCTATCTCTCTCTCTCTATCTCTCTCTCTCTATCTCTCTCTCTCTATCTCTCTCTCTCTATCTCTCTCTCTCTATCTCTCTCTCTCTATCTCTCTCTCTCTATCTCTCTCTCTCTATCTCTCTCTCTCTATCTCTCTCTCTCTATCTCTCTCTCTCTATCTCTCTCTCTCTATCTCTCTCTCTCTATCTCTCTCTCTCTATCTCTCTCTCTCTATCTCTCTCTCTCACATACACACACACACACACACACACACATATATGTAATGAAATTTTCACACACTAACAAACCACTAGCTGCACTAGGTATCACCCTCGTCCTGAGTAGCGTGCGTGCCAGCACGAAAATTCATGACATGCTCGTTACGAGGCTGTTCGCCGCACACGTTTCATTCTTCGACCAGAATCCGCTTGGTAGAGTCATGAACCGATTGTCTCTAGATATACAGTCCATCGACAAACGCATGCTGAATGCCGCAGACGGACTCTTTGTGGCAGGAAGCTCCCTATTGGCTTCCATTGTTGTGTGCATCTTTGCCTCGCCATATTTTGTCTTGGCTTTCATTCCTGTCATCTTCCTCAGTCATAACATGTTCCAGTCTTACCGGATGTAAGTTCGATAAATGAGACGGAGTTGGCGAGCCTATACTGACGAATTCTTAGCTGTGCTAGAGAAGCTCGAAGATTATGCTCTGCGCTGAGTTCGCCTCCTATAGATGCCATTACTGAGTCCTATGGAGATATCGCCTCTGTCAATGCATATCGGGCAGAGCAAAAGTTTGTTACACGACATGGGATGGCAATTGACCGTGTCATGTCCGCCATGTGTCTCAAATATTCGCTTGAAACCTGGATGACGTTCCGTGCGGAATCCTTCTCGGCCTGCATAACCGTCTTCGCCAGCGCTCTAATGGCTTTCGGCATCATTCCAAAGGAACAAGCCGCTCTGGCCTTGAGCACCACCGTACAGTTGGCCAAGCAGCTCCAGCTCTTTCTTTGGGCTCTGATCAATGTGGAGATGGAGATGAACTCTGTAGAACGCATCCACGACTACTTACAGAATGTACCTTGCGAAGGAGACGTCGGAGCTGACGATCTAAGCGACTCATGGCCAGAAGAAGGTAACATATCGTTCGATCATGTCACGGTGACGCACCCTGGCGCCGAGACGGCCGCCCTACGAGACTTGGATATAAGGATACCTGCCGGCCAACGCATTGGTATCATTGGACGCACAGGTATATAGAGCTGGATCTTGGAAAGATATGCCCTAACGTACTGACCATCGATAGGATCTGGAAAGTCCACCGTCATTGCAGCGTTGTGCCGCCTATCTCTGCATACCAATGGTTCCATCCAAGTTTGTGGCAAAGACACTGACGCAGTTCCGCTTCGGCGCCTTCGCCGGGCATTACATGTCTTGCATCAAACTCCCATGGTTTTCGAAGAGACACTCCGGAAAAACGTCGATCCATGGGGCATTCATTGCGACAAGGAGATTTACGAGTCCTTGGAGAGGACTGGCGCAGTCCAAACACTGGGGCAAAAAAAGGTGCTTGGCGAATCTCACTCCGACGATGGCAGCGAGGGAAACAGTCATCATCTCTCGATACTTGATTACAAAGTCCAAGGAAATGGAGAAAACCTATCGAGAGGCGAAATCCAGCTCATATGCCTGGCCAGGGCACTACTGGCCAACCCAAGGGTATTGATTCTCGACGAGGGTAAGCATGCAGACACGCTTTGTTTTAGTTAATCCCATGGACACTAACCTCTTTTTCTAAGCCACTGCCTCAGTTGATCCGGACACGGATCGTTTGGTGCAGCACACGCTGCAGAGCCACGTAGAACCGCAAACCACGATAATTTGTGTGGCTCACAAAGCGTCAAGCACGGAGTGGATGGACCGAGTTGTCGTCATGGAGGCAGGCAGGATTGCAAGAGACGGGGCTCCGGCAGAGGTTTTGAAAGTGACGTGAAATATGGCGACTGCTTTATGCTAGCTAGCTATGAAGGAGGTATCGTTAGACTAAACGGAACAAGTACTTTAAGCCCCAAGGGCCTTCATAGATTCGACGAAAGATTCCTTCCACTTGAGCACATTGTCTTGCTTCTGTCCGCGAGGTGAGACTTCCACGATGGCTCGCAAGAAATTGGCGGCGAGCTGCATGTTTTCTTGTTCCGGTGAGCTGAATTTGGCATCGTCGATCAGATAGCCATGGCCCAGCTCGCGGGCGCGCTGCGCGTACTTTTCGAACATCATTGCCTTCTCATGCAATGATTCGTCCGTGTCCTCGGTATTCCAAAGAAAGGCTTTACTGGGATTCCAGCGGGGGAATGGCACTATGCCAGCAAACTCCCAGTCTATAATGGCGGTAATGGCCATGGTTGCCGGGTCAACGAGGATGTTGGCAAAGTGAAGGTCCTTATGTGCAAGACGTAGTACAACGTCGTTGAGTAGTTCCATCTCATCAGAGCGAAGAATTTCCAGAAATCGGTCGAGGGAAGGCAGTGTATCGCGCATGAACTGCAGGCTAGAATGGACCTCAATAGCATGTCTGTACTTTTCTAGGTGCGCCGTCATGTACTGCACGTAGTTTTCAAAGGGCCCGGAAATGTTAAGAGACGCGAAACTTTCACCGGTAGGCCAGAGACTAACGATATCCGGCTCGAACCAAAAGGTCTCTTCAAGAACAGGCCCGGGCACTATGTCGTGCCCTTCTACGGCAAAGCGTAGACCTCCAACGTGAGACCAGGGATGGGAATGCAGTTCTGATTGAATAGCCACCATTTGGTCTATGATTGAGTCTTTCTGTGCCGGGCTTAGGGTTCGATAGATGTCGGCTAAGGTCTTTCCAGGCTCACGTCGCATTAGAATCCATTCATAGCCCAGAGCATTGTTCGTAGAGGAGTCATGTGCCACTACAAGTGGGACTGGAACACTTGTATGGGTGCGTAGCCAAGACAGAACGGCGGCTTCGTTTTCGGTCTTGATCTTTGGAACGTGGGTGCCCGATACACGTAGGATAAGTTCATTGGAGGGACCGTCGTGCTCATAGCCAAGTTTTAGGGTAGAGAGCCATTGATTTAGGTCGTCCTGCGCGTAGGTGATGGTATAGATGGTGTGAAAAGACGCCGTTACTTTGAGCTGTCGGATCGCCTGGGGTCTTGGTGAATTGATTGTTTCGGTGAGAAAAGCCTCAATTCGAGCATCTGGCAGGGCTGTAGGAAGATAGTCCTGAGGAGTTGCCATAATTGGATGGATTTGATCTGCTTAATAAAGAATGAGAGAATCTAGGGATGCAGTGCTTGTTGAAGAATGAGAGAATCTCGAGTCATCATCGTAGTTTGCTTCTCCTTATATAAGTCCACTCCGGACTTCCCTCCTTCTCCTCGTACTATCTACTACGCGGTTAGACGCGGTTAGACGCGGCGTACCGTAAACCTTACTCAGGGGTAGGTAAATACTCTAGTAAGGGATTAATATTATTAAGAGATATACATATATAATATAATATAGCTTCTCCACTCGGCTATACTAAGTATATAGAAGCCCTTTACGGAGCTGCATAACCAAAGTCCTTGCGCCCCCCCCCCCCCCCCCCCCCCTGTCAGTTCTAATTAATCGACTGCACATGGCTTGGAGGGAGGACGACGGCTCCGTCAACATTGCAGGCCCTTTCCCGCATCTGGTTGTTGGTACCACCGACATTGTCACTATCTTCACTCTCCTTAAACTGCTCCGCACTCTCGTCAATGCGGCGCGAGAAGAATACTGCCCCGCTTATCGTTCGCTTCATCAGTCCACCCTTGACGCTCCTGTTATGAATCCTGGCCATTGACATTTGTGAGCATTTACATAGTCACTGTGTGCTCTCAATCCACCTTGTACCTCCCCACGCATCAAAACTGGATCCGAACATAAGCCAATCATAACAACGCTCATGAACCAAGAGACACAGAGACGCAGAGGGGACCAAGACCTCAGTGGAAGAGAGCTCCATGGGACAGAATTCAAGCTAAGACCAGAGAGAGAAGCCCGGGGATTGCTCTACAGTCAATGCCAAAACGCTGCGACGTTGGCTTTTGGTTCTCGGGCATGGTGTTCATGTCGGGAATTCGTCGTCGCATGAGAGCAGAATCCTCCTCCATCTCAAGTTGTTCATCCGACGGATCTGCCGAGGTGCGAAGGCGAACGCAATGGTCGTAATCCTCATCATCATCATCGCCACCAACAAGGCTAGGATCGCTGATGGTCGATTGCAAGGAGGAGGCGGTATTAGCAAGACTCGAGGCCTTGAGTCTTTTCGCCATCCTAAAATCATCCCGTTCTTCGTTCTCGGCATCCTCGATCGGACGAGACCTTTTCGTGGGACTCGTACTTCGAGAGGGGTGGACACGCTGCCGGAGTTGTTCAACATGTAAAACCTTCTCTTGCCAATCATTCGCAGACGCATCCCATATCTTGACCTTCCTCGCAGTCGGCTTAGTCAGGTAAGGCAAAAGTAGGGGAAGATGGCCCAAGCGAATCTTGCATAGAGGAAATGTGGTTCGCACTGCAGAGAATGCGCGGTCAAGTTGTAGTAAAGGGGGCGATCTAGAGAAAATGCGCGACAGGCACGCCGGACGCCTTCGGAAAAAACACCCAGGTGCGATCGTCAAAAGTCTTGTAAAGATCGGATCGCAGAAGCAGGCAGTTGGCAATGTCTCTAGTCATGTTAACGTTGTTGGGGATCTGGCTCTAGTTCCACATGTGCATGTCATTGCGCGAGTACCACGCCTCCTCCTTCTCCGGACAGAGGTAGGCGGTTTCAGTCGCAGAGGAGTGATTGCTAAGGCAGCACGTGCGGTCGCGGACCCGGACACCGGTGCTGAAGATGGATTGTGTCGTGGCTTGGGCGGCGGCGTCGTTATCTGTAGCCCGTGGAGCCTAGCCCGCGGGCAGTAAGTCTAGGAATCTCCAGTCGTTAAAGGTAGGGACGATCGGGTAATCGGGCACGTCCTACACATGGAAGTAGTAGTCCGCGGGCCGGCAGGGGACGAGGTCGTCGTAGTCCAGCTCGAGGCGCTCGGCGTTGCAGTCCGCCGACATGGACAAGAAGCCCGTGTAATTGTTGTCGGCGATGATCGCGTATGCCGTGTGAAGCAGGCCATAGTGGAGGGCGCCGTCCTTGTGGTCCTAGGCAAGAAGCCTTAACAGTACGTCGTTGTTGTACGGATGGCGCACGCTGATTTTGTAGTCGCGCGGCGGCCCGTACTTAAGGAATATGTACTCGTCGGACAGAGGACGAGCGAAGACGCCGCTAGCCTCGCGGACGGCAATCCGATGCACTACCGGGGCCATACCGTCGTGATCCAATCTGCCTCTGGAGTTTGTTGTGATGATCGTTGTTGAATCGCGTGGAAGTTAGATTTTAGGCGAGAAAAACCATGACTGTATTATTGACTACCTGAAACTGGTTTTATACGTGTGTGCGCTTACTAATCATCTACGCGAACGCCTTGACCATGTCTCCAATCAACACAAATTATTATACCAAAAGGTGTAGCTTTAGCATACTGTGAGATAGCCTGCGTCGATCCATCACGCCATCGGGAAGCCTTAAGCACGCGTTGTACCAATTCGCCTTCCATCTCTCTTCCAGTTGCTGATCTGCACGACACACAATAGATATCACTGATAATGGGCAAATAGCTGCGAATAATGCTTGCAACCTTTAGGAAATTTCTGGCCCGGACCACTTCTCGTCCGTCTGTGGTGAGGACAGTATCGCAATTTCAGCCATGTACGCCTTCTCCCATCATGTATCATGAGTATTCTCGAGGGAGATGCTCACACATCCTAAGCTTTTAACCCTCATACGTACACCCACGGCCGCTGGCTAGATCGCGATGAAGAACGGCGAAAAGCGCGCGAATTACATTTCGATTTCGACGCCCTGCTTGACCTTGCGGTCAAATGCAGTCCAGGCGCACGGCACGTCGTTGACTGTAAGAAAAAGGAAGGAGGCTTCAACCGAGTTTTTATGATCCTCCTAGACAACGGAAGGACTGTCGTCGCACGCCTTCCTGTTCGAGTCGCTGGTCCACCAATGCTTACCGTAAGCTCGGAGGTCGCAACGCTACAATTCGGTACCTGAATCGTGCTATCCATCGATACTCTCATTACTGACCTGCTTAGTGAGGGACAGAACCAGTATACCAGTCCCGAGCGTTTTGTCTTGGAGTTCTGAAACGAACAATGCCGTTGGAGCTGAATACATCATCATGGATGAAATGCCGGGAGTGCTACTCAAAGATGTTTGGAACACTATGACAGCACCGCAGCACATCCAATGCATACAAGCTCTGGGTCAATTATCCTTACAGCTCTGGCAGCTCAGCTTTCCCAGCTATGGCTCACTTTTCTTGAACACAAGCAGTCCCCTCAACGCTGTGCCTCTTGATGACACTTTTAGCATTGGTCCGCTTTGTGCATCACATCATTGGGATTGCGCTAGTTCGGATACGGTGGATGTGCACAAATCTACTGGTAGTCCAGGACCCTGTAAGTTATCACATGATTCTCACTATCGACGGGGTTTATGAACATGAAATAGGGCACAGCCTTAAGGAATACTTCTCTGGGCTTACCTCGCATGCGCAATCTTTTGTGCCAATTGACGACAAAAAGCATGGTATTAAGCTACTACATACCGTAGAAGCGCGAACTGCGCTTCTGGATTCGGAAGTCTATGGAAGTCATCATCGAAACTGTCGCCGCAAAAACCACAAGTAGTCCTACTCTTTCCCATCTAGATCTCCATACCCGGAACATTTTTGTCAGCTCAGAAGATCCGACCAAAATCACAGGCATAATTGACTGGCAGTGGGCAGCGATAGAGCCATCGTTCATATTAACAGCAGAAACGCCAGATTTTGCAGAAGAGCTTCCACACGACGAAGTTTCAAACGGAAAAGCAAGTGCCAATACCGACGAGCTGAGTCCACAGGCAAAGATTCGTGCCGATGCAGAATTCTGCGCAAAGGTTTGGGCAGTCATGTTGCAGATATGTCCGAAGTCTCGAGCTGCATATGCGTTGGATCGAACATTGAACAGCTTTCTAGCCGCTGGAAGCGCTGGCTGGCTGAAAGATCCTGTATCCATGCGATTGATCCTCCTCGAACTTAGCCAGAAATGGGAAGATCTTGGTTTGCCTGGTCAAAGTTTTTACCAGCCCTGCGGAGATGAGGCAGAGGAACTCGAGCGTCAGCAGGAAATGGTAAAGACGGAAGATCGCCTCCGAAGGCATCTCGCTCGCCTCCTTGGTTGCCAGACTGATGGCTGGGTAGCCGCGGAGAAGTGGGAGGAGGTTCTACCAATATACCGCGAGGAATACCGGCAATTCATGAAGTCCTTTTTAGAAGATCAGGGTTCAGATAAGGAGTCTATAGTCACTTGTGAGGCTGATCAGCTCTGGCCGTTCGATCAGCGGTAGAGTTAGGAATGCCGCAAACCTTCAAAGTGGGCCAAATACTCCGTCTTTGATAGGCTCCGATACGCTGACCAAAAGCTGCCGATCATCAAACGTTAGAGCCAGGTAGGCAAGGGTGACTTAATAGTCTCAGGCCGTTTGCTTTCTCTACTAACGACCCTAAGAATCACGCTCAAACGCACACTGATTCCAGCTGTAACAATGCATAGGGGAGGGCGGAAAAGGTAGAGACAATGACACATGATTGATCTCTCAATTGATTGATTGAATTGATCAGACCATATGCTTTTCTAGTGACCTTAAAAGCCATGTCCTTCAATCGGCCTCTTGTGTCTAACTGTGCACTTGTTCCATTCTGGCCTCCTCTCAATTGTCTAGTCAGCTTTATGCTACAAACCTCTCAGTTCTTCGGAGAAACCATAGCACTGTTCTTACTATCCGGGTGTTTCCCTTCCAGTTCTCCCTTGGCTCGTCGACTGCTAGTCTAGTCGGGGGGTTTATCTAGGCGCTTCAACCTCCAAGAGTGTAAGAAAGATCATCCACGTATTCCCTGTGTTCTATAGCCTCTTTTCTGTCCTTCTGAAAAGGAGTACATCCATATATAACGTGTTAAACAGTTTCTTCCCGTACACCGCGCTCGCATTCGATGTATGTTAGTGTGTAGGTAGGAGTGGTCTATCCGGCATTGAAAGGGCTTTGCTGCTTCCTGAGCGATCAGAACGATGTAACGTAACACTGTATGGTTTGCTGAGATTGCTTCGACGAGTTTCTATGTATAGATTCCTATTCATCTTGCCTGGATGGGTCTGACGCTCCTTCATTTTTTCTAGTAGGAGTCCAGTCTTCGTTAGAGGGCTCGGCGGAACAGCCATAAAGTAACAATAGTTCCGCGTTGGTGGCCCATACCTTTGCCTGCAGATCTGAGATCGAGTCGCAGGTTTTGGCTTAGGGCATGAACTAGCAAAAAGTAAAGGATCAGGGTCCGGGGAAGTCTGCAAAAATACTCACAATGTCGCTGCATCGCTTTGTTTGTCTGGTAAATGTAACCACGTTGTCGACTAGAGATGAGGGTAGCTTTCTAGATCTCTACGCAGATCCCGACTAATCACGTACGACTTAAAGGGACGATGAGCCCTCATCCTAGATTTATAATTTCCCCGTAAAATCTAGCTAATTATATCGAGGCCAAAAATAAGATAAGCTCTTATCTTAAATTCTCCTATTATTAGATTCTATGTTCCTACGAGGCACGATTATGTACCCGCATTATAACGGGTCGAACCAAATTACAATTAACCTAATGTTAGCATTACCTAGAATGTAAGCAGCTATAATTTGTTACAAGACATCCGACGCAGACCACGAGAGACACCATAGGATTATCGAGGCTCGGTTCTAGATACCTTAGGTAGCTAAGGCAACGATAAAACCACTGAGCGCATACAACACGGCGGACTAGGTAGATATCCGCATAGCCATGGCGCGTCTCCCGCAGTTCTAGCCGACTTGGAGGGAACGACTAGACGACAGAGCGGAGGAGTTTGTTCTAGGGGTAAGCGGAATAATCGAGGACAAGATTCTATACGCTAAGGCCCACCTAAAGGGAAAGAGGTGATGGACGTCATCGTTTACCGCCCTTCGACGCATACTATCAGCCCTACGGAATCAAGAGATGACGAGACGGTAGCTCATGACGTGCTACGATGTCCCCGATGGATATACACAAGGAAAGAGATAAGAGAAGCAGCAGGGAGAAGATGCAGTAGTATCTGTAGAACGCAATGAATATCTCAAGAAGCTAGAATGAGGGTTTCTCGATGAGATTAGGAACTGTGGCGGCGACGATGGCGGCGGTAGCGAGAACCCTCTACAAGCCCTATTGGACCCCACGTAACAACCACTGCCTTTAGAAGCCTCACTCGTCAGCGGCACTAAACTTTAGGGTACTCCCATGCTACTAGGCACTTGCCCTCTCCAGATTCCTAAACTGGTTCAAAAATTCGTCGTCGAACAGACCTTCCGCTGTTGGCCTCTCTTCTGGAACCTATCGCAATGCCTTGCGAACGAGTTTCAAAAGAAGCTCCTTGTCTTTGCCTGAAAGGCGAGTTTCGCGCGTTTCCAGAGTCTGATCTGGTATCGGTATCGTGCCGATCCAATTGCCCTCTTGATCCCAGTATTGACTGCACTTGTCGCTCATTTCCAAGAATTTCTTTGGCGGGGGGCCTAGCAGAGAGACCATTTCAGCAAGATGTTGCTCGTCGTTAAGATGACCATTCTTCATAGCGCGGAAAAGTCGGCCTCCCTCGAACAGATCCTAGATCTAGTGCTCATTAGTTAAGTAACACGACTTCGAGGAAAATTATTTAGCATACCATGACGGCAACAGACCATATGTCAACACTAGAGTCCCACTTCATACCTAGAATGATTTTAGGTGCTCGGTAGACTCCAGGCATAACGTCACCAGAGTACTTCTGACCTGGAACGCCTAATCGAGCCGCGCCAAAGTCGGAGATCATTGGTGCACTATACGTCATCGGCATTTCATAAGAGAGGTAGATGCTTCGGTCGCTAACAAGCTTTCGAGGAGATGGGTGGTCTCTTTCCGATTGCTCAATCTTAGAGAAGAGCGACATGTCCTCGACACCAAGGAGGATATTGTTAGGCGATATGTCTAGAGTAATGTTAGCTACGACACTTAAGATAAACCACAAAAACATACCAGTGTGCACAACCCCTGCTTGATGCAGCAAGTCAAGACCAAGCAGAACCATAAGCAAGCTTTGTTGTAGCAATTCCGCCGAGAAAGCTTGACCTGTGAGTCGATTTCGAAGTTCGGTATAATTCATGCCTAACGGGGTGTAGATCAGACACTGGTGGGATCCTAATGGTCCTTCAACTTCAAAATCGTCTAATGCTACCCTGATCCTTTCTAGGCCCGGATGTTCTGCCTTGATTGACCTGATGTGGTGGGAAATAGCCACTTCACTTGTAGGGGCTTGTCCCGTAGTACAGATCTTGAGAGCAACGAATTTGGTTGTTCTGACGGTGGTTCATCCATTAGTTAGTATCCTTTACCGCAAAATCAATATCATCATGAGTACATACGCAAAATCTCTGCAAAGCCATATGGTTGAAGCAGTGCCAAAACCGAGCTTCGCAAGAACCTGATACCTCGAATTGAAGACATCCCCAAGTGTTACAGGGTAAAATCTCTCAGCCTTATAGCCTGGTACATCTTCTTCTTCAATCTTTTCATGATCAGGGAGGATGGTGATAGCTCGAACATTCGACCGGCCGGGCTGACTATGAGGTGCTGTGCTTATGGGCATGGAAGAGCACTGTGAGCGAGGCGAATTGAACTGAAGTCTGTGTGCTTGATATCTCCAATTGACAATGTTGAAGATAGGTCGGCGTCGGATTTCCTTGATGAGACCAGAAGATGCTCCTCGCATGTCTGCCTTGAGAGGACAGAGGACAAGTGTCTACACGGCTGAAATAATGGTCAGACAAGCACAAATCAGGGTTGGCGTCAGGGTACGATCAAGCGCGAAAGATCGATTTTGGATTACGCAGCTACGCTGTCTATATGACAGAGTTGATAGTCACAGTGAAGATGTGTCAATCAAACTCGTCGTGTTGTTATGCGCGTCGCATGACGTTTCTCGGAGTTAACCAGAGTTACTCACATATGCAATCTTACCGATCTAATCTAGATAATCTATATAGTAGGAGGCACCCTATTACTTTATAAATATTTAGTAATTTAGAGGAGCAATAGACACCTTGCCCAACCGTTTGACAGCTCATTTATCCAGGTTGAAATTACCGGATCCGGCTCGAAGTGGCAAAAAGCTAAAGCACGCTCATCCAGATGCTGGATGGCCTCTAACAGCGATAAATTCGACCGTATACGGTAAGGATGAGCAGCGGTAGATCTCTGTACGTAATGTGGCATAGTAGTAGCGTCGGAATTTGCCATACAGGCTCGAGGAAGTTGTAGAAGACCTGTATATCATCAGAAATAGCCAAATAGCGATGGATCTAAGCAACTTACTGAATAGCACTGCGTCGCCGGCGCTGCCGCCGGCGCCGCCGCTATGGCAAAGTCAACCCCTAGTATTCGACTAGATAGGACTACCGCCGACGCCAACTCGAGGCCGTAGAAGAGGAACTCGAGGTCCCCGAGTAAGAGGAGGTCGTAGAAGAGAGAGAGGAGGGAGAGGAGGTCGGTCTACGCCCCCGCCTCCGCTAGCGCCTCCGCTAGCGCCCGCGCGAGCGCTAGCGCCAGCTACTAAGACTACGCCTACTAAAGGTGTTCGTGCAAGGCCTAGCGCTGCTCTCACTTAAGATAAACTTCTCGTCCTCGTAGAAGCTGCTGTCTCGCTTAGAGAGCTCTAGCTAGATCCGAGGACTATAAACTAGGTGTTTTAGGAGCGCGTACGCGCAAAATTCGAGCGTACCGCCTCGCGCAGCTATTTATCGAATAGATGCCGGATCCGACTAAATAAATTAGTTACTAATAGGAGGGAAGCGCTTAAGCAAGAGGGGGAGTACACTAGCCGTAACGATGCTAAGACTAACCTTAACCACGCTATCGATAAGTAGATAGAGGTACTAAACGGCGCCGAGGCCGAGCAAGAGGCTCGGTTTAAGCTGTCGTCTTAAACTCTATAAGAGACTAAGGAATAAGCGACTCTACGTAATAACGTAATACGTAGTTAAGGTCGGATGGCTTATTAATAGGCTTAGAACAATACTCGGTAAGTAGTAACTAACGACGACGGCGCCGACGGCGGCGATAGTACCGACGAGACTATTAACGCTACCGCGTAGAGAAGAAGGGCTCGAAATAAGCGCTCTAGCGACGTTGTTAGTCTATTAGAGCGCGAGAGTAAACGTAGCAAGCGTAACTTAGAGAGGTTTTTTAAGCTACTTAAACGCTCGATAGCCTCGTCCTTACCGATGTTACAATCTATACTAAATTTGTATAGTACGCTAGACTTAGCTTAGGGCCGCCGTATCGATAATTTATATATAAAGGTAAATAGACTAGACACAAAGATCGATCGATTCGACACTAAGTTAGATTAGCTAATTAGTCTAATGTCTCGTAAAAGGCGACGGATTTAGCGTACACCTAATAATAAGTATAAGGACGTTAATACTACGACCGCCGAGGAGACTAAGTAGATTAATCTCTTATACTAATTTAGCCTATAGCTAATCTATAGATACTCCTTAATAGTCGGAGGGTTAATACCGAACCTTAAACTAACGGTATTGCTATATATACAAGTATAGCAATTGCTTAACAACACCCCTACCTTAAAAGAGCTCGTAACTAGCGACTAGCTAATCCTAAGGCTAGTTCGATAGCTAAGGTACTTCTACTACTCTATAACCTACCTAAAGAAGTTCTCGACGCTAATTCGGATAGATAACAGGTGCTTATTAAACTAAGCTTACGACAAACTTAACGTCCTACGGCCTATAAATAGTATAATACATAGGCGAAACGACTAGTAAGTAGAGTTGCCGACTAGTCGTATAATACGCTAACTACGGTAGATATTACGTATCGAAGCCTTAAATCTAGAGCGTCTTCCTATATATACGTCGTTTCTCTTACTAGATATCTCGGTAGGAGGGTCGGTATAGTATAGGGTAGTACTAAGACTTCGTACTACCCTATACCGGTACCGCTAAGACTTACTCCTAGTTAATCGGTATAGTATAGGAGTAACTACCGGATATACTACTTTATAAATAGTAGAGGAATTTATTATGTATTACCGTAAGGAATGTTATATTATAAGGAATGTACTACTAGAATATAGTCGTTAACAAGTAAAGAATATATAGTAAAACTTTATTTATAAATTCACTCTCTCTACGTAAACTTTACTACTACTATAATACTACCACATTTTCTTACTCTATAGCAATAACAACAATAGCAATAACAATTATAACTACAACTATAACAATAGTAGTAGTAGCAGCAGTAGCAGCAGTAGTAGTAGTTATAACTCTCCTTCCTCCTACGCGCCCTCCCTATTTACGCCGCCTATATTATTATTACTATTATTACTATTATTATTATTATTATCATTATTATTAACAATAGCTCGTACTAAGCAAACCCTCCGCGTTCGTACCGGCCCTAAGGGCCTCTTCTATAAGGCCCCCGTTACAAAAATACATTAGGCAATTAGGCGATTTTAAACCCCTAATCGCCGAAAGACACCTAAACGCCTATACAATCGCGTCGATTTTAAACGCTAGCAACTAGTAGGGAGAGTTTAATCGCCCTTACGATCTAGCTGCCTTTAACATAATTTATATAAGCAGTGTAAAACACATTCGACACCGCTTGTTCGTACTCTTCGTCGAGTCTAGTAGGACGTCTAGTAGACCTTCTGCTAATTACTCCCTATCGTCGGCTTACGATAAACCCCTTCGTAGCGTTTGTACTAGGGCATCTGCTAGACATCCTGCTAGATCTCCTACTAGACATCCTACTAGACATCCTACTAGATCTCCTACTAGACATCCTACTAGACATCCTGCTAGATCTCCTACTAGAACACCTGCTATGCTTACTATTATAATCGTCTTACGTCGCGAAACTTTCTCGACTAGCCTTATATAGGCGTCGAGTAGTTTATACTAGTCGTATGTTATAAATGTAACCGGCTGTTTATACTACGTATACGTCCTCGCGAAATTCTAGTATAAATGTAGTTAATATTAGCTATGCTATATAAATGTTTATTCTAGCTCTACTCTAAGTTCGTCTAGCTAAACCCTTATCTAATAACTAGGTATGTTATATACTGTTTTTACCCTGTTCTACGTAACACGATTAAGCGGTATATCCTCCCTTAGCCTAGTTGTCTTCCGGTTAGCTACTAGCAGAAGTTGTTCCTTTCCTTTAGCGTAATAAACGTTATAGTAGAGCAAGAACGGACCGCCTGCTTTGCTAACCGCATCCGTAGCCTTCTTATATATATCTTGCTAATTGCGTAGCTCCTTTACCGGCTTTAAAAAGGCTTTAGTCTCCTCTCTATTATTCGTTTCTCTACCCTAGTAGTCTTCCTCTTCCTCTTCCTTCTCCTCCTCCTCCTTATTTAGATCCTTTAGAGAAGTAGCGGAGCTAAGCGGGCTACTTCCGTCTACTCTAACCTCGATACGGCGGCGTAAAGGACTTAGGCTGTAGTGACTAATGCCACTATTAATTCGGATGTCGTCGTAATCTCTTACGCGTTTAAGGGACAAACGTACTATCTATTAAGGGCTAGTCGATATCTTAGGGATGTCTCGTAACGAGTACGGCGAAGGGAGACTAGCATTATCGGACGCGTTATCTATATTCGTCTTATTAGCCTCGGCCGTATAAACAGTAGCAATTACCGACCTTCTTTATTAGACTCGAGTCCTATTAGATCGTCCCTAAAGACCTCCCCTAATTAAGGAGCGACATAATAATTAGCTCTATTAACGATTCTACCTAATTGTAAGCGCGCCGTTCTTATAATTTTCGTAAGTACGGCTGCCTAGCGGACATTAAAGCTCTCCCTTTCCTACGTCTGCCTATACCTCTCGTAGCTCGCCTACCTATTATTAGCGGCTAAACAATCCTATTATAGGACTCTATCGTTAAACCTCTTTAGACTAGTAAGCTAAGTCTTAGCGACATGCTCTATCGTAGCGGTAAGACAGTATACTATATAAGGTGTTACCTCCTGGAAGTGCTTAGGATAGCGGTCTACTAGACCGTTCCTAGTAAAGTATAGCTTTACGAGGATTTCTATAAACATATGCGTAAGGAAGCGATTCCTCTACACTAAAAATGTTAGCATAATGCGGCTATAATAGAGGGCATTAGTTACCGTTAGACCATCCTTATATATAAACAATCCCCTTAGATTATTCCTTAACTATTGCTATAGCTAGTTACAGTCCTAAGCCGAGCCGCGTCTAGAGTTCGTTCGGACAAGGTAGGAATTTATCTCCCTATGTACCGACATAGAAAAATTGCTCCTATAGTATCTTATCGACTCGCGTACCTATACGCTTATAAGCAAGTGTATCTAACGGGCAATAAGTACATACCTTCTACACGATAGCCCTATAAGGTTAAAGAACAGCCTACGACCTTAGATTAACAAGTCGGTCTGCCTAAAAGACCTGTTCCTAGTTCTGTCTAATAGTTATGTTTACCTAAAAGTTGTTAAAAGACGCTAGACAAAAGCCTCGGTAGTTATGCTTATATTCATATTTAGGGTTCTAAGAGTCGCGGTTTACTCCCGACAATACTATAGCACTTATAACGCTCTTAACTAGTAGGAAGATACGCTAAGTGTCTAGTTGTAGCATTAAAGTGCTAGTGGTAATTACCTAGTTAAGCTCCCTATACCTAGTAAAGACCTAGTTAGAGCGGGTATCCTTATAACTATTCTCTTACTAGTTCGAACGTTAAGATGCTTAGGAATTGTTACGACGACTACTAAAGACACCTGTAGTTAGGGCCCTCTTATAGGTTAAGCCGCTAGTACCTATCGACGCGTTTAAGTTAGTACTAAGCTCTATTTATAGTTAACACCGAACAACTTACTAGGTAGAGGTAGGGGAGAGGGGCTGCTAAGCTACGACGTTAGGGCAGCACTTATAAAAGAACATCGGGGCATCGTAATTAATAGAGTTAGACGGGTCGGTTATATATAAGGAAAAAAAAGAAGACGAAGGGAGAAGGAAGAGGAAGGGAAATATAGAGACGCGTTCTATAGCGTGCTCGCGGTAGTCCGGCCCCTTTTTACTAAGGATAAGACAACCTTACGCGTTTTGCGGCATCCTTACGGGGGTTTGTCTATACGCGTTACCGACTTACCGCTTCTAGCGGATAGTCTAGTAGATTGTCTAGCAGATTGTCTAGCAGATTATCTAGCAGATTGTCTAGTAGATTGTCTAGCAGATTGTCTAGCAGATTGTCTAGTAGATTGTCTAGCAGATTGTCTAGCAGAGCCTCTTTAGTAATGTAGGAGAATCTAGTAAGCCTATAACTACGACGACATAGTGGCAGTGTTATTTCGAGCCTTTATATAATTAGTAACCGACGTATGCATTAAATATGTCTAATACCGACTATAATAAATTTTAAGGGTTTTTTCTGCCGGCATCGAAAAGATATTAACCTCTCCTAGTTGCCTTAATTATAAATGACAGCAGGTTTATCCTGTTCTTAGTCTAGAATAAGGTGCTTAATCTTCTAGTCGAATCTACAATCCCTTCTTAGTATGTCTTCTAGCCGCGCTAGTAAAAGGTCCTTAGGCGAGAAGAACTACGTTGCTTCTATAGCACTAGCTCTAGTAAGGTCTGCTATATAGCATATAGCCTTATAGTCTCTATTTCTTAGTGTAACCTAGATAAGCTTATCGATAGCGACCTAATGTTGTCTAATCCGACGAACATAGGTACCTATTATAGGTGTATATGTTCCTTCTTTTTCTCGTTCCCTATTACTATTACTTATTATAACGGAGCTACTCGTAAGGTAGTAGGGCGAACCTAAAGTGCCTTCGTCCTAAGGCGTCCTCCGTTCGCAGTAACTCCGTCTCTTTAGGTTCGCGTTAATTCGATAAACGAGCTTTTAGAAAGCTGCCCTTCCGTTGTCGGTCTAGAGTAGATTTATAGCGTCTAAAAATCTTAGGTTCCTGTCGTAGCGCCTTAGTATAGCGGCAAAAAGATCGACCTTAATATAGTTCTTTCCCTTAATTGTCGAGAAGCTCTTCTTCGCGAAACTAGAAGCTGCAAAAATCTCTTTAACTAAGGTGTAGAAGTCGCTATATTGCTAATCGTCTAGTTATAACGTCCTCTTAATATTATAGGCGATCGAGTTCGTGCGGTTAGTTTTAATAGTGTTTGTTTAAGATTCTCGCGTGTTTATCTCTTAGAAGAGCGGACTAGACGCGTTTATTAGTATAACTGCTTTAACAAAGGGCGACCGTAAGGAGATACGCGCCCTAATAACGAGGTAGCTATTATAAGGTATCTCTTTGCTTTCTACCGACGGACAGCGGCGATCGGGAAAAGCCGTAGTCGCCTCGAATAACATACTAACTTAGTTACCTTCGATATTTTTTACTATCTACCCCTTATAACTATCGTAGCGGTTATCGTATACGTAGATTGTTTGTTCCTTACATCTATGTTTTCGCGTCGATTAGGCCTTAGCGTAGTATTACGGTCGTCGAGGTGCTAACCCTAGTCTAGTATTTAACTGCCTCTCCTTTCCCTCCCCCTTATTAAATTTATCTACCTAATACTAGGAAAGATGCTATAGTAGGTATAAGTAGTCTATCGAATCTCTATAGCTAGTAATATTACGACGTCGTAAAGTTAAGGTATAAGTATAATCTCGTCGAAATTAATTCTCGTTCCTATAGAATATCTACTATAAACATCCTTAGTGTAGTTATAATTATAAATTTTCTATTATATGCTATTACATTATTCTAGCTATAAAAGATATATATTCTATTCCCTAGCAGAAGCGCTAGTAGAGTGTCTACTAGAAACTTTTATTAGCCCCTTATCCTTTACCTCTTACTTCTTCTAACGCTAACTTTACTAGCCTCTCTACTAGACATCCTACTAGACATCCTACTAGACATCCTACTAGACTCCCTACCTAGCTTCTCTATCTTTACCTTTACCTCTTACTTCTTCTAATGCTAACTTCGCTAGCCTCTCTACTAGACATCCTACTAGACTCCCTACCTAGCTTCCTCGTCTTTACCTTTACCTCTTACTTCTTCTAACGCTAACTTCGCTAGCCTCTCTAGTAGACATCCTACTAGACTCCCTACCTAGCTTCCCTATCTTTACTCTCTACCTCGCTTCCCTATCTCTACCTTTACCTCTTACTTCTTCTAACGCTAACTTTGCTAGCCTCTCTAGTAGACATCCTACTAGACTCCTTACCTAGCTTCCCTGTCTTTACCTTTACCTCTTACTTCTTCTAACGCTAACTTTACTAGCCTCTCTAGTAGACATCCTGCTAGACTCCCTTACCCCTTACTATTTACTCCCTCTACTAAACTCTAATATTATATGTACTTAGACTCCTTCCTTAACACCTAGTATACTTACTGCTATCGTAAGTCTTTAGTTATTGTTACTTAATCTCTACACCTCTGTATTTATTATAAGGTTCCTTCTATATCCTCTAGGCCTACCGTATATATAAGAACCTCTTTAACCCTCGATCTAACCTCTCCCTCTTCTAACCTTTCCCTTCTATCCGTCCCTTTACCTAATATATACCTATACCTCTGCCTTCTTCTATTTAACATACTATACTACTACTTGCTATGTTTGCATTAATAATACCCGTGTTATTCTTTTTATAGGACGTCCTTTTTATCGACTATCCTACGTTATACGCGCCTTCTAACTAATTACCGCGTCGACTAGCGACATTAATAATAACACGCCCTTTTACGCTACTTACTTTGTTAGTAAACTTTAGCTACTTACCGTAGTCTACGAGTGCCTTACCTTTTACTATATAATCCCTCTAACCGAATTACTTTCTTCCGCGCTTCGTCTTCTTTATCTTACCTCCTACGCTTTACCTTCTACGCCTTACTTTTTATACGTTACCTTCTACGCGGCACCTTCTACGGGGCACCTTCTACGCGGTACCTTCTACGCGGCACCTTCTACGCGGCACCTTCTACGCGGTACCTTCTACGCGGCACCTTCTACGCGGCACCTTCTACGCGGTACCTTCTACGCGGTACCTTCTACGCGGTACCTTCTATGCGGCACCTTCTACGCGGCACCTTCTACGCGGTACCTTCTACGCGGTACCTTCTACGCGGTACCTTCTACGCGGCACCTTCTATCCGACCCTTTAGCGGTAACCTCTATTGTTAGCTTTCTAGTTAACTTTCTATAGTGCATTCTAAGGCCGATCCTTTGTCTCTTTACTCCTACGTAGGAGCGTACTACTTTCTTTGTCTAATTCGCCGCATCCGTTAAAATTTACACCTACTAGAATCCTTTATCTGCTATAACTCGAGAGGTTAGAAAAGAGCTTTCGTTTCCTCTAAACACTCTTA
>JAGFJS020000052.1:0-53216 GCA_017580825.2 Aureobasidium zeae
GGACCGCGCGGACACCTTCTCTATCGAGGTAATAAAGATTATGTTTAACTCTACTAGTAGGGAGATTACCTAGGGCTTTATTTAAGTATACCTTAGCATTACCTTAATAGATAAGCTAAACATTAAGTCCGCCATTAAAACTATAATTATAAAGTCCGACGTCCTTAAGCCCCCTAGAGATCCGCGTAAGAAGTTAAAGTTTTTATAGCCTAAGACCGAAAAATTTAAGTAGGCGCGATTCTCTCTATAGTCTACCCTCCTTAACGGCGGCACTATTCCTTCGGTTAACGACCTCTTTTAAACGAGAAACACGTAGTAGGATACACCCGCATAGTACTCTAATAACTATGTTTTTCTTCCTATTACCTACACGAACTTTATAGCTACGATTATTTAGTAGTAGTACCGTCTAATTGTTAATAAGATAAGGACGGAGGGTAAGAGGGAGTATAATTAGGAGCTATAGGAAGTAGATAATAAGAGGCGTAGCGGTAGAGATAAGGGCTCCTCGAGAGACCGTCGTTCTAGTAGCTATACTATATCTCGAAGCCGCGGAAAGAGTAAGTCGCGCGCCTCCTCTCGAGCCCGACGTAACACTAGTCGTAGCCGCGTATTATTAACCGGCCTTACCGCTAACGCTACCGATATAGACCTAGACGCCTATTTAGACTCTAAGCCTAAGAAGAAGCTTAAAGAGATGCGTATCTAGTTCGTATAGGTCGATGTAGTCGATGCCACTACAGGATAGGTTTAACTTACTACTACCGCTCCGAAACTAATATTGTTCTTCTTCGGATCCGGTAGTAACCTCCGCGCTATAGAAGATGTTAAAAAGTTCTTATTCTCGGTTCGTAAGAGCTACCCTACTACACCTCGACTAGAGGTGTTAACCCTAGTTGCCGCTATCTATTAGCCTTACATTTCGAAGTTTAGTCCTTTTAACCTTATCCTTAAAGGAGATAACGACGATAAAAAGCGGATAGATAAGGACGAGAAGAAGGCTAAATATACTAGCTTACTTTAGTAGGCCTAGTAGGATGCTATTAACTATGTCGAGGTTATCTAGATCTTCGTTGTAGTAGATCTTACGCATCTAGAGCTAATCCCTACCGCTAAGGCTAGTAGGTGTAGAGATATTGTAGTGTCTCGTATAGTCACTAAAGCTAACGCTACTAACGAGAATGTCGACATAGACGACCTACTACCTACACCCGAGACCGTTACTACAATCCTTCCTATACCTAAGAAGAAAAATAAGAGAAATAAAGATAATAATAATAGTAGTAGTACCCCTAAACCTAAGCGGCCTAGGGCTGTCTAGTTCGGCTCTATTACTTCCTCTTAACCTAGTATACCTAAGGCAGATAAGAACGAGCCTAAGGATTTCGATGGCGCTACCGCTATGGCGTAGAGACTTGCCGAATCTACTAAGCGCGCGGAGTAAGAAAAGGCTAACGAATTAGTATAGGTAGCTACTAACGCCTCGGCCACCGCTAATTAGTCTACGACATACCCGTTTTAGATCCGAAAGCTCCCCGACACCCCTAGCGCTATAATTTAATCGCAGCCCTTAGTTAATCTCGATAGCTTCGAGTAGGAGCGCTACGACTAGCTCTCGAGTAGATACTTAAAAACTAGTCCTAGCCTAGTAACGTTCGACGACGATAGACAAAAGCTACGTACACTAGAGGAGTTATAGGCCGAGTACACTAACTACGAGCACCGCGATCTAGCCTTATAGTAGGCTACCTATAGATTCTAGGGCGGAGACGCTTCTAACCTTAGCCCGAGTTCTAGTGTTTTCTATAAAGGATAGAATAAGGCTAACTTCCTTCGTGCGTATTAGGTCTTCTCTACTAGTTAGATTATATAATAACATCTCTTTAGTACCCCTACTGTCTTCCTTACCTATAATATAGGGCTTAGCAAGACTGCTATTATTATTATAGAAATCTACGCCTCGTTCCGTATAATCTAGAACATCGACGCTAATAGCACGGATAACGAGTACTTTAACCCCTAAGTCCTACTAGACGCGAAGCCGGCAGTCTCTATAGACTCCGTAGTAGCAACCTCGAGTGTAGCCCTACTACTACTAAAGGTACAAGTACCTCGCATCGAACGAGGGCCTACTCTAATTGTCGCTAAGCATAAGTTAACTATAACCTAGGTCGAAAATATTCGTAAGTTTGTTAGTCGTAGACTCGAGATCGTCCTTACTAGCCCTATACGTTCTTAGAAGAACCCTAAGGAACGGGCTACCTTTATTAAGGACCTCGGGTGCTATAGTATGTACTCTAAGATTACGCCCGAGTCTAAATAGTACCCCCCTAAGGACTTGCTTAAGACTAGATATACCGATAAGGGAGAGAACATCCCTTCTCCCTTTCTAGTGTCCGATTTGTTAAAGCAAAATTTAGTTACTAACGCCCTATATAGCGATGTAGCTCCGGAAAACGAGACTAAAGAGTAGCGTAGGGCATGTAAGAGCTAGCTACAATAGTTACTTAAGGGTCCTCTAATCTAGTTTAATAGTTGCTCGGCCTAGGTTATTTTTACTACTAGCGGTTACCTTAGGTTAAACATCTATCTTAAGGATGTAGAGTATATTAACACTAGAAGAAACGCGCGAGAATTAGTTAATAGACAGCTCGTATAGAAAGTAAAAAACCCTATTAACACTAGCTTTAGGCGTGTTGTCGTCGATAAATTTTATAAGCATATTAGTAAGTAGAAGAGCATCTAGGGGTCGCTTAGCTCTATTCCTAGACACCCGTAGTTTATATTTATTAGCGGAACACCCTTTAACAAGCTACCATCCCTAGTAGGACCTGTTTTCGCTTTAGAGTCTTAGTACTAGGTTATCGACGAGAATTTAAGCATCGCTCGCCTCGATAAGTCCTTTACGTAATAGGTGTATACAACACTAGAGAAGTCGGGTACGAAGACTAACTCTATTACTAGGCATATTATCTAGAGCGACTAGGTAGAGAAGCTACTAAATGATATTTAGACTATGTTAATAGACAAGGGCTAGAACACAGTTAATACTAAGGCCGACTAGGTTAATAAGGAATAGTCGAAGCTTAACACCGCGCTTCTTAAGGACATAAAGAAGACTAGAGAGGATGAATCCGAAAGACTTAACATCTTATCTATGTCTCCCGATGCCCTTACGGCCATTATAGACCTTAGCCGGTTACTAGCTAATAGGACGATTAAGTATAGAACAGACTACTAGTAGCTCCTAGATTAAGACACATGCTCGGTAGGTTAAGGACTAGTAGTAGCGCCTATACTACCTTATATAGCATTTAACTTAAACGTTAGGGTCCCTACTTCGGAAGACAAATAGATGCTTCCTACTTAGGAGGCGACTATTAAGTAAGCGGTTTTAGAGGCTATAGGCGCAAAGTTTAGCGTCTTTAACTTTTCGAGAGCCTACTATCGGATGCGCGTTCTTACCGTCTTTCCCTATCTACTAAGGTTAATTTAGGCCGATCTAGAACTAGAAGAGGAACTAAAACTAGGTTTCGTAGATGCTACTGCGACTACTCTACTTATAGCCCTAGAGAAAACAAGACTCTAGAAATACATACACGAAATCGACAAGCTGCTAGTAATATAGGCTATCCGCCACCTCCTCGATAGTATTCGCGGGTAGGTAAACTTTATAAAGAAGTTCCCTCGTAAGGTTGTTATAATAGCGTTCCTGCTATTTAACATCGCTATCGTAAACATCTAGTTAAAGTAGGTTCTAATAAAGAAGGCTAGAGGCAAAGTGGAGGGCATAAGTTTTACTACTCTTAGTAACTACGAAAAGGATGTAGTCTTCGTTAACTCCTATTCTATAAAGAGCATCGAGACTATTAACCTATTTAAGGGAATCGAGAACTAGTAATACTAAGACGAGCCCGGATGCCTCGTAGCCTTAGCCTTATAGATCGGTAGCGGCATAGATCTAGTACTAGTAGACGCCATTATTATAGTAGACTTAGACTAGGTTAAGTAGACTATCTACTAGACGAGTATAAGAGTTCGTCGCGTAAAGATGTCGTAGAAGGCGGCTTATATAGAAGTTTACCGTATGTTGTGTTATACGGAGAAGATCCGCCTATAATTGTAGATAGATAAGCGTATCTTAAGCAGAAACACTATTTCTACTAAGCTTACTAAGTATAGTATCTAGAAGGACGACCTTCTAGTAGCATTTAATGCTCTTATTAATCGTATATAGGACGATAATAAGGAGGTTATTTAAAGAGGACTAAGATAGGTAGACAGCGGATAAATAGAAGTAACCTAATAACGAGACGTCTAAATTGCTAAAGTGCTTTATAATATATAGCATATATCTTAACAATTTTTTGTTCGGTAGTAAGGTCTAGTAGATAGTCTAGTAGAGGTCTTTAAGGAGTATAGCGCGGTGCTTAAGTAGAGAAAAAGGTTAAGGACGTAATAATAGGACGGTAGTCTAGTAGGACTCCTAGTAGGAATCCTAGTAGAGGACGTAGTAGGAGGCTTAGAAAAAATGTAGCGCGGCGCTTAGAAGGAGGAAAAAAAGGTCGAGGGTATAGTAATAGGACGGTAGTCTAGTAGGACTCCTAGTAGGAATCCTAGTAGAGGACATAGCGGGAGGCTTAGAAAAAATGTAGCGCGGCGCTTAGGAGGAGGAAAAAAAGGTCGAGGGTATAGTAATAGGACGGTAGTCTAGTAGAAATCCTAGTAGGAGTCTTAGAAAAAGTGTAGTATAATGCTAGGAGAAAAAGAAAAATAGTATAGCAAAGTACGGTCTAGTAGAGTCTCTAGTAGAAGATGTAGTAGGGCTAGTATATAAAGATAATGCTAAGAGAAGAGGAGCGCGTTACACTCGCGATTTATAAACTAACTAACTATAGCTACCGCTATATACTACAATTTCCTCGCTAAACATGTTGCTAAGGTGTCCTCTATATTAAAAAAGAGGACCTAAGGATAAGGATGTTACTAAAAATTACATTACTTAGTATAGGAAGTTATAGAGTATACGTAACGCGTTATAGTAGATAGAAGGTAGGTAACAGCTACACACTACCTTTATAAATGCTAATATTCTTATTTAATAATAGGGGCAATAGCCTTTTAGCCTTCTAATAATATAGAAGACGACACCGACATATACGATTATAGTGTTCGCTATAGTAGCGAGGAGGTAGTAGAGGACGTTATAATCGAAAGAGAAAGAGATAAGGACGGACACGTAGAAGACGAAGAAGTTAGCGACGATTACTAGGCTAATAACATAGAGCTCGAGGTCGGACGTAATTACAATCTAATTATAAACTTTCTAGACTAGGCTAAGATTCTTAAAGCGCTTGCCCTATAGGATAAGGAGGTCTTAAGCGACGAGAACATAGACGAGGAGGAAGGTAAAGGTATAGTAGATTCTTCCTTAGTACCTACCGAGGAAGATTTAATAACTAGCTTAGCCTTAATCCGCCTAGGCGCCGGCCGATTATCTTTATTAGCATCGACTAAAGTATATAACGAGTTTAAGAGCGAAACGAACTTAAAGGTAGGCAGCCGAATTACGCGGTATAAATGCTCGTATAAAATGCTAGATCTATGTTCTTAACTAATATATATGTCGTAGGTAGGTATAAAGTTTAGGACACTAGCGAAGTAACTCTCCTCTATAGCTTTAGGGACAGCCTAGATTTTAGACTAGTACGCTAGATCTACCGCGAGAACATATCGAAAAACGGCATCGACCGACTATTAAAGTAAGAAGGCCTTAAGGAACTACATAACCGGCTAAGCTAGAAGTCTACGAAATAGCTATAAAGGAAGATAGAGGATATTCCTACTATAGCGGACATTAGAAAGTAGGATGCGAAGGAGCTAAACATACTAGATAACAAAAGCCTAATAGGATTTATAATATACATCCTACGACATATGGATCTAATACGGGTAGTTCGCTTCTTTCTCGGCTATAAGGGATTTAAAGATGACCTCACTTATACGCCGTATCGAGCCTAGAAAGACGAAACTCGTACGTATAGAAGATACACAGACATACCCTTAGGAGATTAGTAGTAGAACACATAGAAGAAGCTTAGCGAGGATCCCCTTATAGAAGGTATAACTATTATACCTTTAATCGTCGTAAGCGATAAGACGATGCTTACGCTTTAGTCTAGTAACCTATAGGCGCATACCGTTTATCTATTAACTAGGAACCTAAACGCTAAAGCAAGACATTCGAATAAGCGCCCGGGGTTAATCCTATTAGGACTACTCCCGGTTATTAAGGAGGGGACTATAGACGAGAAAAGTAGATACTTCTATAGTTGTCTTAACGCGATATTCGAGCCTATTCGAATAGCGTACAAATAAGCTAGTATTAAGATCCCCTATATAGATAGCTAGACGAGGCGATGCTACCCGATTATTACTACTATTACGACGGACTATAAGGAGCAGGTTAAACTAACAGGCGTGTTAGCAGGTCGACACTATACGATGTACAACATTTACCTATCGCTACGAGAAGACCTTAAGATATCGGTACCCTTACGAACGTACGAGGATATAAAGTATCGGATTCTTTAATAGCGGTACGAGGAAGCAGTAAAGACCGTAAAGGCAGAGGCAAAGGCAGCTAAGAAAGTAGTAGAGGCTACGAAGTAAGGTAGGCAACTAGTTTAGAAGAGTAGTAGACGCTATAGGGCACCGTCTATTAAGGAAGAAGCTAGATCGTAGTCCGACTTAGATACTTTATTAGACAAGTCGGATACGGAGGTATAGGCTAGGGTCTAGACGGAGGTTCGTACATTAAAGCTAGATCTCGACTAAAGATTATACGATATAAACTACTTTACGTTTAAACAACCTATAATAGAGATCTACTAGTCTCTAATAGTTAATATTCTATACTAGCTCTTAAAAGGGGTTATAATACATGTTCTCGCGTAGACGTAGGCGTTTATACGTAATAATGCAAAAAACAGGAAAGGCTCGCGGATAGGCGAGGCGCTCGAGAAGGCGGCGGAGGTAAAAAGGTAGGCTACTACTAAAAAGACAAAGGTAACAGCGGCTATTGTCGAGAGCATTATAGACTAACGGTTTACTGCTATACCCCTATACCTAACACTTCGAGTCTTCGCCTATCTTTTAAAGGTGTTATAATAGACAGGCTCTAAACAGAAGAGTATCTTACGCTAGATGCTACTAGTTTTTGTCCTATTGCTCGAAGAGATAGGTATACCTAACGCGAGGGAAGCGATCCGATTTATACGAGCGATAGTAGACTTTATTCTACTTACTATATACGAGAGCTACGATAAGGATACACTACGATACTTTAATCTTACCCTATATAGGATGAATTAACATAAGGAAGCGTTTCGAGTATATCGAAACCCTAAGGTAAAAGGAGATAACGATAGGAGCTTTAACTTTCTAAAGTAGCATACCCTTACGTACTACGTTTAGATAATTAAATTGTACGGCTATGCTCTAAACTAGGATACTAGTTACCCTAAACACAAGCATTATATATATATAAAGGAGGGGTTTCGGCGTATAAATCGTCGAGACGGTTAGGAGGATTAGCTTATAGACTATTACTACTGTAGGTTAAACATGCTTACGCTATAGGATCTCCTCGCTAAGCGGAAGAGTAAGACTATAGCGGAATAAAGGGAGGAGGCCGAATAGCCTATAATACCGTCGGAAGCGAAGCCGGTAGGTATAGTTCTAGGCCTACCTAGCCTATATCGTCGTATAAAGGATAATTTATAGAAGTCTGTCGGTAAGGTAGTAGAAGTACTTAGCGACGGGGAGGGCACCGCTTTTCGACATACTATAGTAGTGTTTATTCGAGAAAGCAGGCTTAGAGAAGCTCCTAGTGTTAAACAAACATAGGGGCTAGGAGATAATCTAGATCGACTAGAGGAAGACCCGTCCTAGGTAGATAAGTATAGAGTATAACTATACTAGTCGATTAGGTGTCGGAAGGAGAATAGCGACGATCCTAGCTATAGCGATATAAGCGAGCGGAACTACGCGCGATGTACCCTTAACTAGTAGAAGAGCGGTAAGCCTAGAAACGACTAGGTATAGGTCTAGGAATACGAGGATACTAGTAAAGAGCGACGGGTTACTCTTAACGGCCGTCTGCCGGTTTACCTTCGTCTTATTATATTAGTAGAAGATATCGAGCGGCCTATTCGGACATAGGTACTAGGACTCTACGAAAGGGACGAGGTAACGTTTCTACGCTACACTAGAGTTTTTGTAGACGTGTTTGTTCTACGGCGAGCTAATAGACAGGCTAATAACGATTACAGTATAACAGTTATTAAGCCCTTACTAGCGCGCCCCTCTAGAGGAATACTCTAAGGTAGAAGGATGTACGATCTAACTCTTATATATTATACGATCTACGTAGTGCTAGTTAACGAGCGCGTTAGAAGTAAGAACAAGGATATGTATATTAACAACACTATAGACTAGGCGACTTACAACTTTATATATAACAATAACTAGGAGAGAGAGGTAATACGTAAGGCCGTAGACTCGTAGGCGAAAAGAATGTAGGGTTTAGAGTAGAGGCAGATTACTATAGTAAGGGAGGCGAAGGAGAAAAGGAAAGCGGATAAGAAGAGGGCGGCGGAGATAAGTTTATAGAGGAAAGCAGAAGAGAGGATAGCGAAACTAGCGGAAACGCGTAGAAAGCGACGGGCTAGCGAGGAGGGAGATAGACTACACTAGAAGAGTAGAAGTCGGCGAAAGTAGAATTAGCTAGACTCTTACTAGTCTCGCGCCGCGTCGTAGAGCTCCTATAACTATAATCCGTGCTCTTATAAAGCTGCTAGGAGGTCTAGTAGACATCCCGCTAGACTCTTACTAGTCTCGCGCCCTGTCGTAGAGCTACTATAACTACAATCCGTGCTCTTATAAAGCTGCTAGGAGGTCTAGCAGACATCCCGCTAGACTCTTACTAGTCTCGCGCCCTGTCGTAGAGCTACTATAACTATAATCCGTGCTCTTATAAGGCTACTAGGAGGTCTAGTAGACATCCCGCTAGACTCTTACTAGTCTCGCGCCCTGTCGTAGAGCTGCTATAACTACAATCCGTGCTCTTATAAAGCTGCTAGGAGGTCTAGTAGACATCCCGCTAGACTCTTACTAGTCTTGCGCCCCGTTGTAGAGCTACTATAACTATAATCCGTACTCTTATAAGGCTGCTAGGAGGTCTAGTAGACATCCCGCTAGACTCTTACTAGTCTCGCGCCCTGTCGTAGAGCTACTATAACTATAATCCGTACTCTTACAAAGCTACTAGGAGGTCTAGCAGACATCCCGCTAGACTCTTACTAGTCTCGCGCCCCGTCGTAGAGCTGCTATAACTACAATCCGTGCTCTTACAAAGCTGCTAGGAGGTCTAGTAGGCATCCTACTAGATAGATAGTCTTATAACCTATTATAAGAGATGTAATTATTAGAACCGTCTATTAATTACTATAGTTTAGGTATAGTAGTAAGGTAGAAAGAGGGATAGCTAACGCCTAATCGCGCTATAATCGCTATATTACCCTATATAACGCCTAATTGCCTAATCGACGAATGTTTTTTCGTGACGCGTTTGTACTTATAAGCGTAGTAGCCTATTTCCTAGTAACGGAAGCATTTTATAGTAGCCTTACTACCGCCTCCTATAGAGGTCGGTACCGCTACGGCCTTATCGCGCTAGTAATTCCTAGACTCCGACTTCGGTCGCTTATTATGCTTATAAGAGTAGCCTTCTTAGCGATTACTCTCCTCCCTACTACGCTTATAGTGTCCTAACGTACCGCCGGCGTAGCCCTTACTAGTCTCGAGCATAGTGGCTCTAATTACTAGGTCTTACCTACTTAGCCGTTCTACGTCCGATTTTAGGAGCTCTCTCCTAAGACTCGGCCTTAGCTTTATAAGTAGTTAACGAGCTCGCTACTTATCGGTATAATCGCTAATTTCGTCCTCTAGGGTACTAAGGTACGTAGCGAACTCTTATACTTTCTAGCCGTCTCTCTAGCGGGCCTAATCGTACTTTACTATAGCGTTAAGGGCCCGATTCGCCGGGTCTTCGACGTAGTCGAGTATAAACTTTTTGCACTCGGCCTAGGTAACCTTAGTCGTACCCGCTTTAGCGTAGCGCTACCGCTATAACTAGCGTATAGTACCGGTTATCGATAGTACCGCTATCTATACTTTTAGTATATTAGTAGGATACTTATTCGGTACGAGGTTAAAGGTTATCTTAAGATCCTCGAGGAAAAGGTAGGCTTTCTCGATGTCCTTTCCTTAGAAGCGCTCGACGTCTAGCCTTCTAGCATCTATTCGGCGCGGCCGAGGCGCCTCCTCTTCGTCTTCCTCCTCGTTAGTAACGGTACGCCCCGTCGCCTCTAAGGGGGTCCCCTATAGGGCCGTCCTACTTAGCTACGATAGGGTCTACTAACCGCTCGCGATACTTACTAATATAGGCTCGGTTTCTATCCTTATAGATAGAGGGATCGCGCCTTCGCTATATAGGGGTACCTACTAGTCCTCCCGACCGACGGGCTTCTACTCCTAAGTACGGTTCCTCTTCTAAAGTTCCTTATACTAGCCCTTTAGGAGCTCTAGCTTAATAGCTTAGCGATACTCCTCTATAGTCGATAGGGTACCTACCTATAGCGGTCCCGCCGCGGTACTATAGGGGAGGTTTATATCTCCCTCCTCTAGAATTATCGATAAATTAATAGGCTCGGGTTCTAAGTCGGTAACGTCTACGACTCGGAGATACTATAGCTCCTCCGCGGGCTCTATAGGTCGCTAGCTTCTAGTTAGAACGAATAGAATTGTAATAGGAAGGGGTGTAGTAACGTATAGAGCGCCGCGAGCTATAACTAGACTTGTATAAAGACTATTCGTTATCCTTCTTAACTAAGGACAGATCCTCGGTTATATAGAGAGAAGCGGGGTTTCGCTTACGAAGCCCTTATAACTCGCGGGCGGGGCGTACATAATAAGTAGCCGCGGCGCCGCCGCGTCTCTTATAGGTCTCTATAGTAAAATTCTAGGCGCCCGAGCTAAAAGCGTATAGGTCCTTTACTATTTAGACGGACTACAAAAACCTAGAGTATTTTATAACTAAGCGCTAACTGTCTAAACGCTAAGTTAGGTAGTACGAGGCCCTAGCGCTATTCTAGTTTACTATCGAGTACCGCCCGGGAGCCGAAGCCGTCGTACCGGATGCCTTGTCTCGCCGTAAGTAAGACACGCTAGGAGCCGAGGACCACTAATCGCGTTTCCGACGCTTTCTAGCTTCGGACTATACTAAAAATTAGCCGGAGGCCGCGAGGGAAACGGTAGTAGTAGTAGCTATACGGTCTAGGGACCGCTATATACGAATTTTAGTCGGGAACTCGGAAGAACCCGAGCACTTAGTAGCGGAGTCCTCCGTACCTTAAGTAGTTCTCGAGGCCCCTTTTTAGGAACACGACCTTAACTAGCTATAGACCTCGATAGCGAAGGACGACACTCTCTACTAACTTGTCCTCTAATCCGTATAGAACGAAGACCGGTTATTACCGAGCGAGGTAAAGGTAAAAATCTAAGCTAGAGACTATAAGATCGACGAAAAAGGACTCCTACGACACCGCGGTAGACTCTAGGTGCCTAGGGCTCTAATCTTATTAGAGTCCGAGTATAAAGAGGCGGGTAACGAACTTCTCTAATAGGACGTCCTAAGGACGAAACTTATCTAGTCCGTCTACGACTCGGCGCTATATAGCTACCTAGGTAGGGACTCTACTATAAACATACTAGTACGTAACTTCTACTAGCCCCTCTAGTCTCGCTACGTTCGTTAATTCCTACGTAACTATAATTACTATAGGCGTAACAAAGTTTAGCGAGAAAATAAATACGGACTCTTATAACTACTGCCGGTCTCCGATCGTTTCTTCTAGGAGATCGCTATAGATTTTATAACGGGACTACCGGACTCCTAAGGTAACTAGTACCTATAGGTAATTAAAGATAGGCTGTTAAAATAGGTAGTACTCGAAGCGATACCCGACATAAAAGTAGAGGACTACGTAGAAAGGTTTATAGACTACTAGGTAAGGCATTACGGACTCCCGAAGGGTATTACTAGTAATAGAGGCACGAATTAGACTAGTTCGTTCTAGAAGGAACTTTGTCGCTTACTCGGCGTATAACGTAGGCTAAGCTCCGTATACTACCTATAAATAGACGGAGGCCCGGAGAGGATAAATTAGGAAGCTTAGGCTTACCTACGGCATTACATTAACTAGGAGCAGTCCGACTAGAAACGTTAGTTATCTATAGCTTAGCTCGCGCTAAATAGCCGCTACTAAGAGGGTTTAGGAATGACCCCCTTCTTCGTAGTATACGGGTATAAGGCCTCGTCCCCCGTAGAATTAGTATCGGAGACCGTAGCCGACACGAGGCTCCCCGCGTCTAGGAAAGCTAAAAATTTCGTTAACAAAATAAAATCTGTCCTATCCCTCTACTAGAGTAGGATAGCGGCCTCTATATAAAGATAGGAGGAGGTCGCTAACTAAAGGCGGACCTCGGCGCTAATCTACCGAGTAGGAGACAAAGTGTAGCTAGACCTTAGGAATTATAGGACAAACCGACTAAAGAAAAGCTTAGACGCTAAGTATACTAAGTATACGGTGTCTAAGGTTTTGTCCCTAGTGTTCGTAAGATTATTAGGGATTCCTAACGGCATATACCTAGTTTTCTATACCGATTTGTTACGACTAGCTAGAAACGATCTACTTCTAGGATAGGTATCCGACGATAATTAACTAGATCCCGTCTTAATAGAATCGCATAAAGAGTTCTAAGTAGAGGAGATTCTTTATACGCGAAATAAGCTAAGGGGTAGAGGTCGGCAGGTCCTAGTAAAATAGGCCGGATACTATAACCCTACCTAGGAACCCCTAGAAGAACTAACGGACAACGAAGCCCTCGACCGTTTCGAACTAGCCTACGGAAACGTAGAAGAAAATAATAGACCCCTAGAAAATTATACGACGATCTAGTAGAGAAGACTACCCCGCTAGGGAGGAGGACTCTATCCCTTATAATATAGAGTTATATAGAAAATTAGCGTATAAAAGGAGTTTTAATTTTCTAGCACGGAAAAAAGAAGGAGAAAAATTATAAAACAATTCTGCTTTTATTTAAAATAAGCGGACCCCGCTAGAAAAACCCTAGAGAACCCCCTATTTCTACTAAACTAAGCTAAACTATACGTTATCGTCGTTATTATTATTATCGACAATAGCGGCCTTACGCTTACGCGCGCTACTCTTAGCGGTAGCGGCGGTGTCCTAGGCCGAAATAATAGATGCCGGTAGGGAGCGGCGGATACTAAGGACTAGGTAAGGAGGGACACCGCTAGACCTAAAAAGACCGGTTAGCGTAAGAAAACAGACGGAGCTCGACAGAACGGACCTACTACCCTAGGCGTCGACGGCGCGGGCGATAGTACTAGTTACCTTATTAACAACCTTACTATAACGAACGGTTAGCGGCGAAAAAGGAGCGGACACTAAGTAAGCCTACTTAGAGAGTATATAGTCCTTATAAGCTACCTCTAAAGTATAGAAGGTCTTAAGGATGTACTAGAGCTTTTTGTACTCCGCGATACTAAATTACTATTAGCCGGCGGAAAAGCTATAGAGAGCGTAACGTATATAGTAGCGTTAGCGACGCTAGCGGCGTCGGTCCGCGAAAAGGTAGCGAAGGCCCGGTAGACGAACGTAGGCCTAGAAGTCTAGTTAGCGCCGTAAAACGGCCGGAGATCGGAGGAAAAACGTATAGCTCGCGGCAACTCTTCCTATCCTTTTAATAGGTAATATAAGCGGTCGACTTACTAGCGCTACGGCCGGTAGGCTACGTAGATCGTTAGTCCTCCGTCTAATAACTAACGGACATGTTTATATAGGGGCTTAGTCGTTACAAACTACGCCCGATTAGGCGTAGTAGATGTATAGTAGATCGCGAGGCATTTACGCGTCCGGTTAGTATTAAGCGGACTACGGTATACTATAGTCGATTAGCGCTTACTGTTGTTATTAATGTTATTATAGTAGTAGAAGAGGAGAGGATCGACGAGAGCTCCTTAGCGCGCTTATAAACTACTAGATTTATTATTTGCTACTCGAAGCGAAGTAAGAGTAAATCGACGTATACGGAAACTACGCTAGGAGGACCTTTTTAGTAAAAGAACTCGCGGCACTTACTTAATTACGTGCTTTCCTTACCGGACCCCGTAAGTAAGCGAATAGAGGCCGTAGTAGGGAAGGAACAATACGAAGAAGTAACCGAATCCGGCGACGCGAGAAGAAGAATAGGAGGCCTTAGGAACACGCGAGAAATCTATCGAAAAAGCTACGCTAGCTCGAGATTTCGATAATCGACTCGGCCGCTTTCGGTAGCTAAGTCGCGCCTCGAGGACCCGCTACTAGACTATAAGGATACTACGACTTTCTAAATGGATATCGGTAGTTTCCTACATTAAGCCCCTACGGAGGAGATGCAAAAAAAAAAAAAAAAAAATCTTAGTAAGAGGCGATACGCGGTATTTTAATACTAGAGGGAGAGGAGGAGGAGGGAGGTATTATTAGGGGCGAGCCCTTAGTTATCGGCTCGGGCTAAGCCCATGCGAGTACGAGGCTTGGCGCTTAGCATCCGCATAGTATTTTATAGAGGCCTACTAGTTAGTTACTCTCTCCTCCTTATCGAACCTATTAATTCCTAAACTATACTACTTAACTGTATATACGTTACCCGTAACAATTACATTTAATAATAAAGCTAGACGACGACGACGACGACGACGACGACAGGGAATTCACTTTCACTCTTACTTAATATAACACATTCTACGACAATAGTAAATATTTACTCGGTGTTTTTCGTTTATAACGAAAAACACTAGTGAAGCGCCTTACTACAATAAGGAACCACCCGAGCCTGCTTGAATCATGCGTTTAGAGCTAGCAATATTGTGTGCGTGGCCGTGCGTACGGGCCGGCCGGGAGGTGCCAAGAGTGGAGATGGGAGGTGCGCTAGTAAAAATCGTGGGAGGCGGATAACAATCTCGTCGGTTCCTGCTCATTCAGAATCAGACAAGGGTACAAAGTTTACCAGGATTCATTGAGCAGTGTGAAGCGCTCAAAAGGCCGACTGGAGACGTGTTGAAACGCGTTGCAGAAGGTCAGTCCGATAGCTTTTGGATGGAAGTGGTTAACGAAGATGCTTCATCTCGTGCCCAGTTTGCCTTACTACTACTTGAGCTGATGATGAGAGCTGATGATGAGCAGAAGTGCGATCAGTTAGACAAGTGATGGCGGACTCCAGAGTAGCGTCGCCAATTGCTGCCACAATCCCAGTGGACACGCCTGTCTCAGTCTATACAACATCACAAGATGATGACTCTCTGCACATTACGGCTGGTCATGCGAATGCGATCTCTCCACAAATGACTACCGGGGTGATAACATTCTGCTCTGATGTACCTGCACTTCTTCACTTGGGTAAGTGATGGTATACAGTGTACGAGTCTATTTCTTTGACACAGATGTAGATGCAATGTCAGCGAGACCAATACAGCACAGGTCTTCGTTCCATGATCCATTCAGGTTATCCTATTCACCGTCTCCACCTCGGGCTTTCCTGATATCAGAGAATCTGTATCATCTTATTGCGGTCTATTTCGAAGACTGTTGTAAGAAGATGGTGTTCGATAAGAATGGAATACTCCTCTCCCGAGATGGCACCGAGCTCCGGAACGACCTATGCACGGATTTCGACTCTTACTGCTTTACTGCCTCTATGCTTAAAGAGAAGGAATCCTATGTCGAATTCAACGGCGCACTTTCAAAAGCATCTGCTCTTGTTGACCCTATCCTTCGAGCCGAGCATCCTCGAACTCTGGCCTGCTTTTTTGAAGTTCTTATCCACCTATTACAAGCTGGGCTCTCTGAAGTGGTTGTCATACTCCGTAGCTTCATCGCAAGAATGTCTGCAGAGACCAGCAGGAAGGGGGGGGTCTGGAGTCGAATATTCCAGCTTCTCGATGAAATTGATCTGGAATGTCTCGCTGACGCCATGACACAATGTTGGAAATGTACTACTGATATTTTCGATAGGGTTCTAGGGCCTCCTCATCGACTCGCCGTGTCTGTTCGTCTGGATTACGTAAAGCGCGTAATGATCGCGGACTGTTCGAAAGAAGAACGTGTTCTTCGAGACCTCCTTGCTCAAATGGAGAGCTCTCCTGTACACTCCACCCCGCGGGTGATGCTCAACCTGGCGCATAATCTGAACAGACAGGGCCGCTATGTTGAAGCTGAGAAAGCGGCCCAGGACGTCTGGGTCATGCTTCAGCAGTACGAGATATATGCTGAGAGGGTTTCTGAGAGGATAGAATCCCTGAAAGTCCTTTCGCGCAGTCAATTCATCCAAGGGAGGACTGTAGATGCAGAGTGGACCATGCGAGAGGCGATACAGGTAATTGTGGGTCAGTGGGGACAACGACATCCTTGGGCACTCGAATTTATGAATGTTTTGGAGGACTGGCTGCGACGTTGGGGCCGCGAGAAGGATGCTAATGAACTACGAGGACAAATAAAAAAGGTTATTGACGAGTAGTTTGATGGAATACAAGGCTTGCTCGTTGATCCAACAGCGAAGGCAGCTAGAATCGCGTACACCTCGCTGGAACGGATTGACCCAAATATAATTGTAGGCCGTATGCAGCTTTCTTTCAAGTTACTATCTTCTTTGAGAACGAAGAAGAAAGATTCAGAATGGGGCAGAACGAGGCAGAACGAAAATATTGCTGTCTCTGATGAACTTGCCAGATAATCGACCACTGGAAAGCAGCGGTATAGGATGGTGACACCCATTGCCAGGTGTGGATGTGACTGCCGTGCACGCTCTCAACTGGGGTGATCAAACGCTCTGCTGAATCTGATCAATCTCGTCTACGTTGATCTAGCATAGAATCTGCTATGTTTGCGCCGCTGTCGTGACTGACGATGGGTGCATGCGCTTGGTGATGCATACAATTCCGCGTTAGCCCTAGGACTATTTCCATCGCAAAACTGCTCGGCTGTATGAAAGGCTAACCTTTTGCTGTTAGTAGAACGAACTCATGCATTCTTGTACACCGTTCCTGCTTTACTATTCTTCTCCATGGTCATCAACCACAATCCCATTTTTTACAAGCACAATCTCATCAACTCTGTCCATTGCATGTTCAACCCGCTTCCAAGTCGTCAAGCTTCCGGTACTCGTATCGAGTTCCCAAACCCGCATTCGTCGGTGAAATCGCTTTGTGCCGTACGAACAATATCCCCCAAATCCGCTAGATCCTGCATAACAAAGCCATGGGCCAGGTTGAGCGGGGTTGTGGCCATTCTGCAGCGCTCGTTGTGGCAGCAGGGCGCAAAAATCATTCACGTGATCGTGACCGCAGCCAAATGCGGATATGCCTTCTTTTACCAAAGCATCATAGAAATGGGAATTCACACTGGGCCCCTCAGATGGTTCCCCCCGGTGCCCGTTATGTATACGAAGACTGCTGTCTGCGAACTCGGGGAGAGGAATGTGTTGGAAAACCAGAGAGAGGTGAACGTGGCTGGCGTCATCGTCCCTCTCGCGCTTGCTTCTGCTTCCTTGCGCTGATCTCGTAAACCAATCAATCTGACTCTGCTTTATGGAGTCGTAGTCCGGATTTTGTATCTTGCTTGGTATTTGGCCGTGCGAATCGAGGAGATATAAAGTTGATAGCGAGACGTTGGACGGAGCAGGAGCCATAATCTCTAGGTGGAAATTTCCTATACCCTCGACGTGTTTTGGGCCTGACTCGCATAGATTGAAAGGCAAAGTTCGCAGTATTGACATCTGTGCTGTGCCTGACAGGAAGTTAGCAAGAATAGAAGGCAACAAGCGCAATCACGCAAGTAAAAGGATGACTACTAACGTGACAATGCGTGTGCACCCTCACTGTCATGATTGCCAAAGACAGCCGCGAATGGGACGGAACGCTCGATCATGGGAGCAGCTACTTTGAAGAGAACAGTTTGGCTGTCAGACGTATCGTGGTGCAATTGATCTCCAGTGAGAATCACGAGATTTGGTTTCTCGAGATCCAAGATCTTTGCAATGAAGTCTACGGTGAGAGGATCAGCGTCGCACTGCGGCAGATTGTTCCCATTGGCATCAATGGCATCTTTGCATACTCCGACACCGGTAACCATATGTGTGTCAGAGATCTGGAGGATCTTGAATTTATGGTCCGCTCGAACTCGCAAACTCGTTGGAGCATCTAAGATTGGCCTGGCCCTGCCGAAGAGAACGGTCAATTTGACATCCGGCATCTCTGACTGACCGATGAGCTGGAGCGACGATCCTATGAGTGTCCATTGCGGTCGTGGATCAACCGCATCTGGGCCAAAGAGAACGCCCACTCCCGTCACAAGTCGGTCAGTCTTTGCAGAAAACTTCTCTCTAAGCACCCAGATACCACCAGGTCGACTCTCCCACTGACAACTTGAGCTGGAATTGGGCGGTACCTCGCCCACTCTGATGTCCGCTACGAAAAAGTCTTCGGCTGAAAAGTCATCCTCATTCGCCAGCGCCACATATAACCATGCTGTCTGCTGAGATGTGTGTAGATAGAGCTCCTTCTCTATACGGTGCCATGTTTGAGGGTCTGGCACGCTAGTGGAGGTAATACCCTCTGGAGAGAAGAAGCACACAGTCAGATCCGTGACGACTGGGTGTGAATAGAAGGCTGACGTGGTCATTAGAAGAAAGAGATCAAAATACGTGGAATATGCGTCTTAAAATGTTGTGAAGTTGCCGGTGGTTTGGATTTTCAAGTCCAGAAACGGTACTCAGCAGGCTAATCCAATCGACCCACTATTAATATGTGAGGTACCAAAACGCCAAGCCCGGCCAAGAATTAGAAATCCCCCATACGTATATCTATCTATCTTATAATAGCAGGCCAGCCACCCAATAATCAGATGGTGTTATTATTATTCTTGTCCCACGCGACGCTGGTGGAAGGCACGATCGTTCGGGGCGCATAAACAGCGACGTTTTGAGCCTGTCACCTTCTATCACCTACATCACAATCCAAGTCACGTTCTTCTGTCATTACCGTGCCGCGACCTTCCACTGGTCCGGCCAACGCATACAGCTGAGGGGTTTACAGATAAGACTCTAATACCTTCTGTAGATATCGTTTTCAATATCAACCGGATTCCAGTTTCTACTCACCACAACTGATTTTGCGTTGACCCTGCGAACGTGAATATCTTCCGTCTCCTGTGCCTTTGAACCCGATAAGTCATAAGATCAGAACTGTACGGAGATATGGCTAAGCAGTTTCCACCCCACGGCACTCAAGCGCTGATGGACTTGTCAACCTCGATAAATTTGCTATGTCTTCGCGCTGGTAATGGTCTCAGCCCCGAATGACGGCCAGTCATTGAAATCGATGATGAAGATGATCCTTCTAACATCGACCCATCATCGTGCACAGCTCATCCGGATGAAATCTCTCAGACCCTGGCCACCTTCGTCAGCGCTTCCTCAATCGACTATCGGAGCTTTTTGCGGCTGAGCGTAATGGCCGCTTTGTAACAGCAGTGGCGTTCAGTGAAGAGGAACGTGAAGCTCACACTCATGTATGGCTAGCCCGTAGCAATGGTTTCAAAGACAATAGAGAATACAGGGGGATCGAGAGGGCGGAGATGGAACTCAAAGATGGAGAGATGATAGACTCAATCGAGCTCGCTCTGAACTTGTTAGCAGGAAACAAGTCTAAAGGTGAATTTCGAAGCTCAAAATCGTGGCTGTGGATCTGACAAATCTCAGTAGACGAACGTGGTGATGGCACTGATGTCTAGAACAGAACTTGATGATATGGTATTCGAGCCCGAGGCTGCGATTCTATCGACAGAACCTAGCGACTCTTTTAAATCCACAGCGAATGCAGCTTGAAAGTATGCTAAAAGAATCAGCTGCTGCAAGCGATAGCCAATCCGGCCGCATTTGGAAGGACGTTTACTCATTATTGTCTGGTCTCCAATTACACAAGACAGAGCTCGATGACATGGAAGACCTTGTCAGAATTGGAGCGACTGCAAGAAAAGCTATCCACGCTGGCGATGATCTGACCACGCCATTAGGAGGTTCAAATTGGGCACGCAAGGCCGTAGCTACACTCTGTCTTGCCGACGAATCAACGAGCATTTTACTGCCTCCGAACACAACAATGCCATGACTTACATCCCAATACATGATTGCAATACGTCGTGGGGTTCACTGTGCTCCGCGGAGGCCTCCCGATTTGGATCAGCTCTCTTTTCCCCCAAACCCAAACCTAAACGGCTATCTCGAGCAAGCATGCCCACAACCGATCAACCTCGAACTTGATCCGCGCACATTCAGCCATGCTAGATGCATGCAAATACACTACCTAGGATGCACTGATGAATCTGTTGTTCAGACAGGAGTCAGTGCTTTCTGTAGCTGTTTAGACTCGAAAAACAGCAGAGTGTATTTGTGTTTGACAGAAGCCAGACAAAAAGTTTCCCACTTGCCATTAGCAATCCATCGGTCCATCATACACAAGTCTCGAAATAGCGTGTTTTTTCGGAATGGCATATCGTCGGGAATGTACATACAACAGTACTACGATCCATCGCCGTTTTTGCCATGCACGGGGACAGAGAAAGATAGAGAGAGAAACGACGTTGTACAGGCGCAATGTGGAGTATCACATAGATTGCCGCCCCGATGCCTGTCCTATCGTTCTCCTCTCTCAGCCATCTCACAACAAGTCTCAGCGTGCTTCTCCGATCAATATTGACGATTGGCTGCAGCTGCGATGCTGTTTTGCCTGCTCAATACTCCTGTTAGCCGCCCGACCGTCGATATCTCTTGGCGCGTTTCATCGTCGTACGCTGACCTCTCCGATTCGCACGCCTATAAGAGTCATCTAAAGACCCCGCTCATTAATCAACACATTCGTCTGTGGTTTATCATAATGCAGTGACTAATACTTGATGAGCAAGTACCGCGAAGCAGGCCGTTTCACTTCCTTCCCCTCGCTCGTAAATTCACATTCAACGATTCCTTAGACACCATGTTCAAGCTACCGAAGTTCTTTGGATACAGCCTGGACAAGCTCTCTTCACCGTGGAAGACTGCTATTGAGACGTACGCCAAGAATGGTGCTGTTAAGGTAAGTCATTTCACACAGGTCTTTTATGGAGTTCGGAATCTAATTGAATCATTAGAAAGTCGGTGAGATCGAATCAGTCGAGATCAAGTCGTGCTCTCTTGACTTCTCTATAACCATATGCTGACACTACTAAAGGTCCCGAGCAGGAGAGAGCCCTGTCCACAAATCCGCTTTCAACCCAAAGGATAAGGAAGACGTCCTTAGTGTTCGCATCACCCCCGTAGATAAGAGTAAGGGAACATTCACCCACCACGTCTACTCTGACGGTAGGGGCACATTCAAAAAGGGAGACAAGCGAGAGTACTCCACTGAAGCAGGAAGGAGGGAGTAGAAGGGAGTAGGAGGGATGTATGGTAGCTTCCGACCGGAGGGGGTCGCAACCGGGCTTCTTGGGACTTCCAACGTCTCGCATTTTCATAGCTATATTGATGGTAGGCTCGCGAGCACCATTTACTCGATACGAGCGGCACTCATAGAGATCAAAGACACGCTTTATACACTCAAAAGAGGACTACGGATGGTGCCAGGGGTATACGTTGAAAATCTAGTGGGCGCTCGTCTCTCACAAGTCACGTGCTTCTGAAAGTATTGAAAGCGCATGGATGCATAAATCAATCACGTTGTGGGGTTGGCACTGACTCGAAACACACACACAAAGGAGAAAGAAACACACACACAGAAAAGAAAGGGACAGAGGTTGGGTTGATGGTATTGGTGTTGTTGTTATTGTTGTTGTTATGATTGGTGTGTTAAAATTACATAATCAGTAAGAGCTGGGTTAGCTCTCGAGGTAGCTGCCCTGGATCACATGACCCGGACCGACCATTTTCCAGCCCCACAACGTGTTATCCTCCAGCTCGGCTATTGCCGACACCGTTCACCAGACACTCAATTCATCCTCGCATGCGACTTTGCCCTTACTTACCAGGTTACGAAACGGGACTGTTGCTCCCTTTGCTACGGCCCGGATGAAACATCTGAAGCTCTGAGATAGCCATGTCTGTCCTGCGCCAATCTTGGAAATCGCTATTCGGACGTTCATGGGGACCACTGACCTTTCCGAACGAGGGTTTTATCTCCATTCCCGCAGACGCCAAGATCGAAGAGGAGACGCTTCCAGATTACGTCGCGTCTCACTTCTATCCTGTCCGTATTGGAGAGATTCTCCGCGATCGATATCAAGTTGTAGGAAAGCTCGGTTTTGGAGGCACCTCTACTGTTTGGCTCGCCCGAGATCTCAAGTCGGTTTCATTCCCCTCAACAACGTCAGCCTATGCGCGTCTCTCTGACTGTTACTAGTGCGCGTAAGCATGTCGCAATCAAGTTCTATGTTCAATCCGAGTTCATCAGATCACAGTCGGACACTGAGCTCGAGATCTACAAGCGAATTGAGAATGCCCCCCAGCATCATCCCGGCCGCACTGCTATCCGAGCACTTCTGGACTCTTTCGAAATTCAAGGCCCAAAAGGATCACATCGTTGTCTCGTACACCCAGCTCTTTGGGAAAGTGTACTCGACCTGAAGCATCGTAATCCTATTCAACGATTACCTGCTCCTGTGGTGGCTTTTATTCTGAAGCGCCTGTTTCATGCTCTTGATCTGCTACACAGCGAGTGCCGTATTGCACACACAGACATTAAAGAAGCTAACATCTTGCTGGGTGCCGATGATTCTGTGCTTGCAGATTTCGAACGTGAGCAATTGAAGAATCCTTGTCCGAGAAAGGAGCTGCCCGAAGGAATCATCTATCAATCTCGCGAGCTCAACATGCCTCGCGCTATAGGAGAACCGATGTTGTGCGACTTTGGTTCTGCAGTACCGTTGGATGATGGAGTCGAGCACCGAGAGGACATACAGCCAAATATTTACAGAGCCCCCGAAATCATCCTGGATATCCCGTGGTCGTATAGCGTCGATATTTGGAACGTTGGTTGTGTGGTAGGTGCTAGTAGTACCTAAGTAGTTTGCTTTCGCTAAAGTTTTCTGCAATTTTAGGTGTGGGATGCGTTCGAGGGCGGACGGTTGTTCAACGGCGACGATCCCGAGGTTGGGGCATACCGCGGGCGAGCGCATCTTGCTGAGATGATCGCACTGCTCGGCCAGCCGCCGCAAGCCCTCCTGACACGCGCAAACCTGAGAAGCAAGTTCTTTTCCGAAACTGGTGAGTGGAAACCTTCCCAGCTTCGTGTATGCGACAGCTTGTTGCTGAACCATTCACTCTTAGGCCAATGGACTGCAGGTATCCCTATCCCTAAGTCGGCACCGTTCACAGTCAGGGAGACTGCTCTCAAGGAAGGCAGCGCAGAAGACAGAGAGGCTTTTCTACGTCTGATGCGCAAGATGCTGCAATGGGAGCCTGAGAAGCGTAGTACAGCACGAGAGCTCTTGGAAGACGAATGGATATCGAAGCATACCACATGATTCCAAGGGCATTCCATGTCAAAAAATCAGTCGTTTTCGACTATGAAACCGCGAGGGTACCTGCCCCTAGATCAATAATGGCTAATAGCATCATGCCAAGCACCGCGCAGACTGGGAAATCGACAATTGGCCCCCAGCAGATGATCCCTTAGGGTTAGCTGGGAAGTGCATTAGTGGGTCGATGGGGTTGTGTTGTAGTAGGGTTGGGTTTTGAAGCCAGAGTTTCGAGAGGAAGAAAGAAGTGAGAAAGCGATCCGTTTTTTGTCGCATGATGTGGAGGAAGGTAAAGTCGATTGGTAGAAGAAGATGGCTTCTTCGGATTGTTGAGAAAGGCTATGGTTGTTGTGTTGTGTTAGTGGTTTGGGGGCGGATGAGAAGTCGTGAGTAAAGATACCGAGGTGTGGGAAGGAGAAGTGTTGTTGAGTAAGGAGAAGCCATTTGTTTTTGTCGCATCGGTTGTGGGAAAGGGGATGATGGGATGGAGAAGAAGATGGTGTGTTTGGATTGCGAAGAAAGGTAACGGTTGTGTTGTTGTGTTGGTGGTTTTGGAGGGAGAACGAGTTGTGAGTGAGGATTCTAAGGTGTGGCAAAGCGAAGTAAGAGAAGTGTTGTTAAGAAGAATCAAATGTTCTTCTTTCTATATACATCCATGTAGGAGAGTTTCTATCTAGCTATATATCTATCTATGTATAGAGCTATCTAACTATATGTGTTGTGGACTAGGAGCGAGAGAGAGAGTCTTTGGATTAAGAGAGCTTATCGTCCTGTTGGTAAGAGAGCTTATCGTCCTGTTGGCGAGAGAGCTTGTCGTCCTGTTGGAGAGAGGAAGTAGCTGTCCTATTGGTGGCTGTCCTGTAGGAAAGCGAGGTGTGGGAAGTTGTATTTTCGAGAAAGCGAGAGACGAGAAGTAGAAAAAGGGAGAAGGAATGGAGAGAGGGAGGAAAGCAGAAAAAAATGATGGGAGAGTTGTGGTTTTGGGAGGAGTTTGGGGTTTTGTTTTGTATGAGTTGTAAGATTCGTGTAGTTCCAAGTATGGTGGTTGGATATTTAAGGGAGAAAGTGAAACATGGATTGGGAGGAAAGGTTTTAAAGGAGATCGAGAAATGGCTGAAGGGTATTGTTGGGTTGGCATGGAGAAAGGAGGATGTGAGATATCTCGAGGAAGGAAGAGAGAAAGTGAAGGGTTTGGAGTTGGGGAGAGGGGGTTGTAAGTGTTGTTGGATTGGTGGAGAAGATGGGGAAAGGTGTGGGTTTGTGGTGGGAAGTGAAAGAGTGATGAAAGATCATGGGAAGGATGTACATGGGTGGGTGAACCCATATAGGAAGGGAAGGAAGAAGAAGAATGAAGAGAGAGAGAAGTTTTGGAGAGATGGGGTGACGTTTTAACGCTTCTTCCGTTTGAAGGGTTGGGAGGTGTTGTTTGAGGTGGAAAGAGAGAGGTGTTGGAAATGGAAGGGTGGTGGTGATGGGGAGGGTGATGGGGATGGAAAAGGTGATGAAGAGGTTGTTGTTGTTGACCAAGGAAGTCGAGAAAGTGATGATGACATTGAAGGTAGAGGAGGTAGGTGGAAGATGGTGATGAGGGAGGGTATGATGAAGAGATGGCACCAGCGGACTCCAGCCCTCCTTCCTGCGTCTCGAGTTTGCCTCAGTGCACCCAGACTAGGCTGCTCACGTGACGTGTGGATTCTCGAATCCTGCAGCGCAGTCTGGGCTTTTTTTGTGGCGTTTGTGAGGCCTACACGATATATTTGTTAGAGACCACAGTTAATCGAGTTAATATCTTGCGGAACACACTCAACTACCTCAAGCTCTCGCGCGCAGACTATATAAATACCTCGCTTTCGACCAATACCAATATCAAGTTGTGCGGGGTCACGGAACCGACGCACCATGAGCTCGCCATCGTCATCGTCCTCCGGCCCTATAGAGCCTGAACCACGTATAACACGTCCAGTACAGCGTAGAAGGAATGCAAGGGGAAGGTATAGAGAACGCATGACTATGCGCCAGAAGGTCGACGATATCACTCGATATATGCGAGACAAGTACCGGATGACACCTGGAGATTTCATTGTCCATCGAATGACCGAAGCACCCGAGAGGGATCAGGACAGAACCTCGGAATGGTGGCGACATTCGGTGTGTGAAACACTTCACACGGATTTCGACATCGGGGAAGCGTTCGCCCTGTCTGGCTTTCCTATCAAAAACTCCCTTACGATAGCCGAGGCACGGGACAATTTGCGACAGCTTATAAAGGACCGCAGTGGCTCGTTCTTTGGGATATGGAAGCCTACGACTAGACCGGATATGAGGAAGGCGGTTCAGGAGGCTCAGCGTGAAGCCCCTGCGCTTTTTCAATTCCTGTCCGCGGTCTGCGCACCCCAGCGTCAAACTACAGTAACCTCTCACGACGGGAAGGTCAAGATCGCTATTCTAATCGCTATGATATGCAACATGATGGCCCGAAACACATCAAACTACATTGGCCACATGGTCGGAAACCATGTACACGCGCTCGGTCTCCAGAAGCGTGGGGTTGAGTTCCTACAATCCCTCGGGTTTTCGGTTGGGTATCTTCGAATACTGCAAGACCGGCTCGAAATCGAGAGACAGTCCAAGGCGAGCGAGTCCGTCATCCAAAGCGCCGACACTCAGAATCTGATTTTGTAAAGGAAAAAATCCGTGAACTCGGCAAGTCAGACCAGGCACAGATACAATACGACAACATTGACTATGCCGAAGGCCGGCGGCAGCAGACCATGTCCTCGAAACCAGAGCAAAAGCAAGCTACGACCGGTCGAGTATACATCAACCCGTACATTCCAGAGGGAGGCCTAAAGCAGAGCAGTATCAACCATTCAGCAAGGCTATCTTACACCGACATATTAGAAGCGCCAGGGATTAGGAATGATCAACAATGGGAGGCCTCTTGCCGGTTTTGGATCGTCCAGGCCCTTCAGGAAACCTTTGATATAGCTCGGTTCTCTACATGGAGAGGACCATCTACCTGTCCTGGCATCGTATGGGAATTTCCTTGGATCGAACACCTCGAACCCAAAAAGACTCGGTGCCATGTGCTTTTCCCCCTCTTTCATAACGAAGGGACGATTGACGGTACCGACGCTATCCATAATGCCATCTTCCGGGATCAGTTCGCTATACCGGAGGATGATGTTCGATACACTCGTCGTCTATGGCTTCTATATGGCGATCAGAAGACGGTCAAGTTGTCTGCATCAGTACAGTTGGATCGCGAAGAGAACGAGTCGCACTTCGGAGGCCGACGGTGGCTACAGCTAATTGGGTCGATATTCCATTAGGCGCAGAACCGGCTATAGGCTATTTAGAAGGCTTATACCGGCCCGGTCAACAACCGTGTAACTGCGAGTCTTGCACACAACATGCAGTATCGAAAGATCAAGAAAGTTCCGCTTGAACAGGCGCCATACCATGAGCTGAAAGAGGTCGTGGTTCAGGCGTGGGAGGCCCGTATCGCGGCCCTTCTCTATACGCAATTAACAGAGGAAGGTATCAATATATCAAAGCTCGCCTATGTTGAGCATCGTCTTAAAACATGTACGCCTGTCGACGCGGAGAGATACGTTACCCGTATATTCGAAACCGCGTTCACTCCGGAAGCCTATAATGACAGGCCTACTGTCAACGTCGATGCGTCTCACTCCGTAGACGAGGAGTTCTTGCTGGTCGTTAGGTTTCTGCAGGATGTTATGCCTATCAAGAACATGCTATATGCCACCAAAAATGGTGATATCGGATGGATCGAACGTAGTTATAATCGTTCGATCCTACAGTGTCTCGGTACTGGTGGCACCAATTATGCCAGGGAGATGCTCTTCTTACGCTAGCTGTTTCGTCGAGGCGTAGAGGGTAACGATGTATTCCGTAAAGCGGTCCTTGCAGGAGCTGTTGAACGGTGTGGTTAAGATCCTCTTGAAGTAACAGGCAAATTCCTCGTTTGACTTCCATACCGCTCTTTCTAGAAACTTACCTACTATAGACTGGTACTATGATTGGCATCGCGCACTGGAGGACTCTGTAGGCATTCGCCATAGCGCTTCATACACGACTAGCAGTCGGTCGCTTGACAATCAGTCTCTCGGCATCGAGATTTCAAAACACTCTACCCTCGCCAGTCCAGGACGAAAGGTGACGGCATTTAAGATAAGCAACATCAATCAGACCGGTGCCGACTGTTTACGCCAAAGCATAAAACGGTTCAACGAGGCCATGGACCACGACTTTACCTCTATTGAAAACACTGACCACGGAGATGAAACTATTACGGTAGAGGATCCAGGTGTCAATGTTAGTGTTCCTAGTGGGGGGGGCACTGTAGAGGATACGCGCGTAAGGGAAGAAACAAACAAGACAAACAGACACACACACATAGGGTTGGTTGATGGTTTCTGTATTAGTTATTAGTTGGTTAGTTAATTAGAGAGTGTGTTAGAGCCTCCTGCTACCTTCTTCCTTCTAGTTATGTAACCTCTATTCCTGCCCTCTAGCCACCCTCTGCTAAGCTCCCTTCCTATAAAGATCCCCTTTCCCCTCCTAGAGAGGTTGTACTAACCTTCTCCGCATGGTTGTTACAATGTTAGCTCTCTATCTTAAATCTCTTCCTCCTAGATGCGTAGTATAGAACGTCCTCGGACAGCCCTAAGAACGTCGTCTAGCTTCTGCTTAATAGTCCTTATCCTTCCCTCTAGTGCCCTAACTACCTAAACGTACTCTCTATTATCTCCTATAATAGGTTAAACATCCTTAGAGGGTGCTAGTACCTTCGAACCTAGTACAAATAAGGAAGAGGATCCTACCTTAATAGGGACGTAGGTAGGTCTAACGTTGCTTAAGGACACTTAGCTAGGATCATCATCGTAGTTAGTAACATTACCTTCTTCGTTACTAGTAAGAGTGGCGTAGTAGAGGTATGTCTTCCTTATAGTTAAGGAGTTGTCCTTACATAATAGAAGCTCGTCTAAAGATTCTCCTTCTCTAATTAATCGCTATTAACTATATAACGGTCTAACGAATAAAAAAGAGATACCGAGTAGGTACTAGTTATGCATAGAAAGGTCTTAGAAGAAGGTCTTAGCCTTCAAGAGGCTACTACCTACCTAGTTTAGAAAGTAAGCATCTAGATGTGTGCTCGTAGTCTAGCCTAATTAATAAGATCTACGTCTATTATAAGGAGGTGACCTTTTACCCTTTAGGTATCCTAAGGGTGTACATAAGACCGTCTAGAGTTCCTTAAGTTTTTAGAGACCTTTCTTTTAGTAAGCCTTAAGGTTAGGAAGACCTTTAACTATTATAGACTAGATTATATAAGCTTAGGTATATGTAAATAGAGCGTACTAGGGCTAGTCTAGACGTTGCTTTAAATTAATCTTTAACGACTAGGCCTCTTTTCTGCTTAGGTTACCCTTCTTAGTAGGTACTAGACCTTGTTATAGGTTAACCGAAGGTAGAGTGCTCGTCTAACCTATCTAGTTTAGAATCTCTAGGGTTCTTCTCTTATCGGCTTCCGAACGATTGTCGCTATAACAGATAATGTTAGTTATAGGTTAGGACGTTAGTAGAAGTTCGTCTTTAGAAACTAGTTCCTAAGGAGCCTTTCCCTTAAAGGTTAGCTAAACGTTAGAAGGCTTATTCGAGCTAAAGGTAAGACCCTTCCCTTTTCCCTTATAAACCTTCGCCTTAGGTAGTACCTTATTAGAGGAGTTATCTAAAGGTAGTCTAATAGGGGCCTTTCCTTTTCTCTTATAGGTTGTCTTAGAGGTTAATCCGACAGTTAACCGAATGTTCTATATAGGAGGTAAAGATCTTATCTAGGTTACAGCTACGGCTCGAGCTACTATAATAGCCTAAGCAGCCTTCTTCTTCTACGATAACTCTTAGATCTTCTAGAAATTGACATACTCGTTATTATCGCTATCTATAACCTTCCTCTTCTTCCTAATGTAAGTAGAGGCCTATGTAGGCGAACTATAACGTTTAATCTTCCTCTTATAGGTAATAATAGGTTCCTAAGGGGATTCCTACTTTACGTTAATAGGTGTAAAGGTTGCCATTATAGGTTAGGAGTTCTAGGAAAGGTTCCTCTAGGGTTAAGCTTCGTCGGGTGTTAACTAGGTTGCTCCGGGATTAGCCTAGGTTTCGCTAGTTGTTTCTACTGTAGTAGGCTCCTTAACGTTAGTCTAAGGTCTAGAGCTATCGGGTTTCTGCTAGGTCTGCTCGGGCTAATCTTAGGTGTATTCGGTAACTAGGGTAGGGATAATTCTAGAGGTCTCTAAAAGGTTCTAAGAAGGTTTAGTTCCGGTCGTCTAAACCTAGGTTATAGTAGGTTTAGTCTAGGTAGGGATCGATAGTTCCCTATCCTAAGAAGGTTAAGTCTAAACTACCTCGTTCTAGCCCTTAGTCTTAACCTTTACGATACCTCTAGCGAAGGTCTCGTTAACAACCTTAGCTATTACTTCGCTAGTTATAGTGTCTACATCTAAGGGACGATCTTTACCTCTAGATTAAGCTATAATGCGCGCGCGTAGCCGATAGTTTGTAAATAGCTTATAGATTAATGCTTAAGGTGATTAACCGTGTGTATAATAAATAATAATAGGAGAAGAAGAAAGGGAAGAAGTAGATAGTGTATAGTATAGAAGAAGAGGGAGAGTGTGCATACGCTAGAAGAAAAAGAGTAAGAGTGCGATCTTAGCGTCCCCTTACTAACAACTCCTTACTTGTCCTTATTTACTTCCTTTCCTTTCTTCCTTCCTTCCTTCCTTCTATATCCTCTATCGATCCGATTATTTGTACTATCTCTACCTACTAAGTAATACCCTTTATTCTATCGGTCTACTTCCTTATTAAGCTTCTTATTTATACTATCTACCTTACTAGATAACTCCCTCTATGTATCCCCTCCCCCTCTATCGTTAATCTAGTCCGCTAACATATCTAGGGTCCTTATAGTTTAACGTTAGGTTAAATATACGATTTATCTAGTAGTTAACGTCTTATTAGTTCTCTATCGTCGGCAATGTCATCTATTCCTCCTCTAGCATTTTAATATCGGTAGGTCGGTCCTACTTTATTCGTGCCGTATCTATCTACTTAGAAGGTTCTAGTTCCTCCTCCTTTTCGAAAAACATTCTTAATGTGTCTAGGTAGTAATAACCTTTTGTTTTACTTATAGTTAAGTCCTCTAACTATATAGAAGGGTTTAGAGGTGTACGTCTTATAATTTAATATAAACCGGTCTATTTCGTAGAAAGAGCATTGCCGTAGGTCTTATTAAGGGCGTATTCCCTTAGCAAAACTAAGTCCCTAGTCTAAGGTTCTTTTTAGAACATTTAACTAGCTTCTGCCTGTCGGCGTTGTTCCTTAGCTTTAGCGTTAAGGTAGGATTCCCTAAGTTCCTTAAAGGTTGTTAATCGCTCTACTGCATTAATAGCTTTAATTAAACCTTAGTCTAATTTCTCTAACGATTTCTCGATTACCCCTGTCCTAAGGATTAAATCTAGGTTAGGATAAATAGCTCTAAACCTTAGGACGTAGCCGAACATTAGCTCTACTAGGGTGAAACCTTAGATTTTTATGCTTCTAGTATTAATGTCTTAAGTTAAGGGTACTACTATGCTATCCTAATCCTCTTTTAAACGTTCGTCCTATAGGACTACCTTTAGCAAAGCTTTCTTAATTAACTAAACATAACGTTTAGCTAGTCTAACTAACTAAGGATAAGTAACACTAGCAAAAATGTGTCGAACCTACTCGTGCTTAAGGTACTAAGCCACTTCTCTCTTAAAATAAGAGCTATTATTAGAGTAGATCACTAAAGGTTTACCGAAGGTTCTAAACAGTCTTCCGAGGTTTATAACTGTCTACCTTACATCTATAGTCTTCGATAGAACTACCTAGAGGAAGCGTAAAAAGTAATCTACTATAATCTAAAGGTACCTATAATTAGTACCCGCTAAAGCTAGTATAATAGGTCTAGCGTAATCTATGCCGATTATGTCTAATAGTTTAAATTGCATAATTAGTATAAGGTCTGCTATACGTTACATAGGGTCTGCTAATTAACACTACCTATAGGACCTATAGTGCTTCGCTAGATGTTCTCCTCTTCGAGGCTAGAAGAACCTTCTAATAGCCTTTTTTATTAGCATCTTAGACGAAAAATAGCCGTGTTCCTTATAAAGGTATTACAACACCTAGGATACCTCCTCGGGGGTAACATATAATAAAACCTTCCTATTCTTCTTACGGAAACTAAGCATTAGGGGATCTACAATAATAACGTAATAGACAACTTGTCGCTATAACCTTCTTATAAGGTTTCTCTAGGTTAGGTTGCCTTTATTAAAGTATAGGAGTTAACTATAGAGCTTCTAGATTAAGATGTTATAGTACTACTCGGCTCTTAGCCACTTCTTTAATCCTAGGTAATCGTGTTCTAGTTCCTTAATTAAGAAAGCAGGAAGGATTGTTTCGTATAGCGGTAACGTCTAACTAACGTTTAATCTTAATAGGCTATTAGCAAGTACATTCTCTTTACCTAGGATGTAGACTACTTTATAGTTAAATTTAGCTAATCTGTACTGCTAACGTATAAGGCGGCTATAAGCATCTTCGTTCTAAAGGATATGAATAAGGGCTTAATAATTAGTGTACTAGATTAGCGGGAAAGAGCTTCCTTAGAATAACTATCTTGCCTCTTCTATATAACGAATGCCTAATAGGGCCTTACGCTTTATAATGTAGTAATTGCGTTTAGCATCTAATAACTTATATAAAAGGAACATAACAATCTCTATAGTCTCTAGATTTAGTGGTCTTAATAGTCTAATAGTTTGTAGATCCTTAAGCTAGAATAACATACTACTAAGGCTAGTCTTTAAAGTATTAGTTACTAAGTAGTATTGCTTCTCTAGATTACCGCTACTTAGATGTTAGGTTGTAATTAAACTAATAATAGTCTAAAAAGCCTCTTCTACGTTAGCGGTCTACTAGAAGTCTATATAACGTCTAGATTTCTTCGTCTTTCTAGGTTCTAGGATTAATTCGTATTTAAGAGTAGTCTTTAATTGCATTGTTAAATCGGCTCGTCCTAGAATAAGGTTTAACAACTAAGGGAGCTTCTACATTAGTCGGTTAAGCTTAACATTATCTAATAGTCGTAGGTACTTCTAGAAAGCTTCTACCTTATTTAAAGAAGGCCGAAGTCTATCCTAATTAAGGTAATGTCCTAGAACCTTAACTCTAGCTACAAAGAACGTTAATTTCTCTACTAATAATGTTAGATTCGCCTATGCCACCCTTAGAAAGTAGTAGTTATAAAGGAAAGATAACATCTCTTTAAAAGTTGTTACTATACCTAGGTTATTATCTATAAATGAACTATAACCTATATCCTTTAAAATCTCTAGAAGGGGTTTCTTAGGTCTTAGTATAGGGATTAGGCCATTAGCGATTACTTTTATTCTAGTGTACGTTCTAGGACCTCTAGTTAATCCTTAACCTATCCTTATATAGGCGAGCTAACCGTAGATTAAGGTGAAAGCGGTCTTATAGATATAAGGTAGAAACATCTTTATAGCCTAGTATCTATTAGCTACATTAGACGTAAAGAAAACCTTATACTAAGGCTTAGTTAAGGTTGCTAACAAGCTTTCTATCTGTTACATTAGGTAGTTGCTCTTAATAGTGGCATTATTGATAGGAGGGTAAACGTAAACTATTCGAAGCTTCCTATTAGACTTTTATAGGAACTTAGTACGAGTACACTATAGTAAGACAGTCCTAATAAGCACTCTAATGTCTAGTAGCACTAGAAGGTGTTTTTGTTAGTATTTAACCTCTTCCTTTGTGTATAAGCTAGTCTTAGAAACCTTAGGTCTAACACCGGCGTATATAGGGATTCGATGTTTAATAAGATCTATAGTGCGCATGTCTCTAATGTCGTCTTTAAAAAGGTTAACCTAGGTGGCGAGCATTAAATCTGCCTAGGTTCGCTAGGCTTTAGTCTTAGCATAATTACCTACGATGCCTAGATTAGTAGCCTTAAGTAATTTAACTTTTGCTCGCTAGTCCTCGGTTATGTCTAATAGGAGCTAACGTCGGAATTTAGTAGGGCGTTAGTTAGTTAGGAATTTAGTAGATGTAAACCCGTACTCCTATTCTTCTTATATAAACCTTAGTACAACGTTCTGTTTCTACTCTTTCTTTACTAAAAGGTATTAAGAGGATTGCCCTTCTAGATCGAAGGGTTTCTCTACGTAAGTAACATTAGCATAGTAGCTTTTAACGATGTAACCTTTAGTAATAAATGCCCTTATCTGTCTAAGAGCGCGTCGGGCACGTTTCCTTCCTCGTCGGTCTAGAGGCAATTAAATCTAGGGTTCCTACTAAGCTATAAGAAAGGGACGTTATAGGTTTATCCTATAGTTAATCTCTAGTGTTAATTAAGTATTTGTAATCTACTAGTTTATAGATGCCGACCTTTTAGGTACTAAGTGTTAAGTAGTTAATAAGTTCTTACTACTTCCTTAACGTCGTCATCCTTATCGTTATCCTTATCTAAGATGTCTTAAAGGTCTTGTTCGATGTCTAGATCTTTACCTATAGGCAATCCTAAGGCTCTTATAAGGACGTCTTAAGGAGCTTTACTTTCTTAAGTTCTTACGAGCTTAACTATGCGGCCTTAAAGGTTAGTAATATAAATCTGCTGCCTTCTATAATCCTTAATTATTCTTATAGCCTTTATCTAACGTCTACTAAGTAACAACGTAAATAAATCTGTACCTCTCTCGACGACCTAGACAATTATTCTTATAGCTACCCCTAAGAGTTTAACCTCGACGATAATATAGTCCCTTAGGATAGTAACATAACCTTCGACACCTTTTATTAGACATTCGAAAGGGCTATAGCGAATAACATAGTTTAGGCCTTCTACGATTTCTCGAGGGATTACCTTAATAGTTAAACTAGAGTCGATTAACACCTTCTAGAACTACCGACTAATAGTGTTATTAGGTAGCTAACGTAAGGAGCTTAATTCCTTAACTATACCCTTAGTGTAGAAGTTTCGGATATTATCCTTATTATTAGCGTCTAAAGCATCCTTATACTCTAGGACTCGAACGTTACTAATTACTATAGGACCTATTAATAACTCGAGAGCGTAAACGTTACCCTTAAACACGGCTATAAGCTTCTAAGGAATCTAGATCTAATGTGCTACCTACTTTCTGCCTACGTTGCTTATAGATAGCAGTTATGTTATAGTAATTAGGATAGTAGTCTCTAAAAGCATCTACTAAACGTCTACTAGTTTAGTTAACCCTCGAATTAATAGATTATTTATAGGTCCTCTTACCTAACGCTTCTTCTTAGATCCTTATTAAGTAGAGGGATCTCCTATTATAACGTCTATTTGCTCCTAATAGTTTCTAGGAGTGACCGTTAGTGCAAATTAGATTAGGTTAATAACAGGCGGATTTAGAAGGTTAAAGCGAACTTGCCTCTAAACGTTAGGTTAGTTTATTAGGTAGCTGTTAGGTTAAGACTACTACATTCCCTATTAACGTCTATCGTTTAGACTAGGTTATAAGGCCTCTATCGGGTAAGCACTAGGTTAGGTCGGGACACTTCTAGAATAGAACTACTAAGGAGCCTATTAGGGTTAAACCTCCTATTGCTACTACTAACCTCTACCTAGGTAGGATAGGTTTATAGCGGGTTATACTAGGGAGTTTCTAGGCTAGGCTTGCTATATAGGCTGCTAAGGTTAAACCTCCTACTACTATTGCTAGGGTAGAGCTAGTTAAACCTAGGCGGGCTAAACCTAGGCGGGCTAAACCTAGGCTAGTTACGGGTCTCTAGGTTAACGGCGCTAATCCTCGTTCTAAGGTTGTTTATTAGGTTAACGTGTTATAGGTTGTGCAGCGGGCTATACGTTAATCTAAACGAGTGAGTTCTAGGTAGAGCCTTAAGCTCCCTCCGTTCGCTTAGGTAGGATAGTATAAGGTATAGCGCGATTCTAGGTAGCGCGAGCATAGGTAGTAATAGGCATCGATTCGTTTTTACATAGATACGTCTCTGCCGGGCGAACTCTAATAATGCCTAGTGCTATATACGTTAGGAGGTAGTTAGTTATTAACCTTCTACCTAGGTCGTAATAAACTTAAAAGTCGTTATAGGGTATAGGTATAATTCGTACGTTAGTTAAGGCATTGCATTCTCCCTAATACACCTAATAATATAGATACGTACCTCTTCTCTACTAGTTAGGTTAAGGTTCCTACTACTAATGCTTAGGATAAGGTGAACCTCTAATTTTAACGATCTAAGGCTATAGCTAGTAGTACTCCTCCTAAATAGGTTACTAAACATGTTACTAGGCAAGTTGCTAGTACTATTAGCCTTCTAAGTAAGCCACTAGAGCAATTGCTAAAGGTTAATGCTAGTTCTAAAGTAGACCTAATAAAGGACATTTAGGAGAATTCGCGTAATAACCTAGAGCTCTACACTTAAAACATATAAGGTTACTCGGACCTCTATTATAGGGTCTAGGACAGTTACTACCTCTCTACTATTAAGAGTTCTACTAAGGATACTAAGATAGTTACTAATAAGGGTACTAAGTAATCTACTAATATTAGGGACGAGAAGGCTCTAAGGTTACACCTTTTAGCTGCTAGGCGGCTATACTTAAGGTGTTAATTAACGACTTAAGATGTTCTATAGTTTTATTATTGCTCTAATTATGTAGCTTCTTCGATTAAGGTTCCTCTAGTTCTCTAAAGATAGAGAAGTTAATTTCTACTAGGACTATCTTTACTAGAACTTTGTTTAGTCGACTTATAGTTAGGTTACCCTATATGCTTATAGAAACATCTCTAACTCTTACTATAAGCTTCGGGTCCTTTAATCTATTTATACACTTTACTACTAAGAGCTTATTATTAAAGTTAGTGCTAGAAGTTAGGTAAGGTACTAGCTTGTTTACACGCTTAAGGTATTTGTAAACCCCTTTGTTATTACCTTATCGTAGGGTAGCGAAAGCATCTAGTGCTATAGGCATGTCGGTAATCTTAAGTCTCTTATAAGCATACCTCTAAAGAAGGTAGCGAAGGACAGCATTAAAGTCCTCCTTATCTTTTAGTCCCTCGTAGAAGGTCTTTACATTACCCTTTAGGTTAGTCTTTAAGATGTAGATTCTTATAGCCTCCCTCTTATTATTAGGGTAGACTACTATAGTCTAGGTTACTATAAGGTCTACGGCCTCGTAGAACTCCTTAACATCCTTATCTCTTTTACCCTAGAATAGATTTAGTAGGATAACGTAGGCGTTTACTATAATAACGTTCCGAGTAGGTTCTCGGGTAGATTCGAGTATAGTAGATTCGGGCGATTCGACTAATAGTTTGCCTAAGGAACTAGTTAATTTAAAGGTCGGTTCTAGTAGCGTAGGGATTAGTGCCTTTAAGGTTAGGCTTAAGTCTAGTGTAACTAGCGTTAAGCTTTCGGGTTTGTTTATAGCTGTTAGTAATATAAACCTAACGTTTTAGAGCTCTTATTGCAAATTCTTCTAGAAAGGATCCTAACAGACCGGTAATAATAGATTTAATAGACTTCGCTAGTTAGGCAAACTTAACGATAACTAACGTTAGGACTCTAGTTCTTAGTATTCGGTCTAGGCAACGTTCTAATAGATACGTAACTAGTCTTTGTAGGCTAGGGTATTTAGCTAATAGGATAATAACGCTTCGGATAGTTAGTATCGTAAGGTGTAGCTTCCTAGGATTAGTAGGCTGCCTAAAGCACTTAAATACTTAATAGTTCTAAGGAGGTTTCGAGCTTTCTAATAATAGGGTTAATATAGCTCTTAATAGTGCAATTTACCGTCTAACGATAGGTGTAATAATTACACGATGTTAGGTAATAAAAAGTGCGTCTTATAGTATATAGTAGTAATACGTTAGCTTAAGCAAGATAGCCCCTCCTTCGGCTCTTATAAAGGATACGTACGTAAGGGAAGAAACAAATAAGATAAACAGATATACATATAGGGTTAGTTAATAGTTTCTATATTAGTTATTAGTTAGTTAGTTAATTAGAGAGTGTGTTAGAGCCTCCTACTACCTTCTTCCTCTAGTTATATAACCTCTATTCCTGCCCTCTAGCTACCCTCTACTAAGCTCCCTTCCTATAGCGCGTTAGGTCTAATCGTATACAATAGGCGCTAATCTAGCTCCTAAATGCCCGCGCCCTAGTCTACCCTAGTCCTACATCCTAGTAGCTGTCGAACTATAAGTTTAAGAAGCATAGGTAGGTTCCTCTTGCCTTCGAGCTCCGCTACTAGGCTCGTTAGACCTTTATCTTGTTATGTTACGGTCCTTAGGACGGTCCTACACCTAGCTTCTAAGAGATAGACTAACTACTAGATAAGGGCGAGCTACTACTTATTAATCCTAAGATAATAAAGCTTCTAGCCGCTATAGAGTCCTATATAGTAGAGTAGATAAGGAGGTTTAGTATACGTTATATCTATCGTACCGATAGTAGGATAATGTTGCTAAAGTATAGGATTATTACTAGATTAGAGGGACTCTTTAAGAAGCGTATTATTATAAGGCAGTTAAAGGTATTAGTTAGGGCGAAGCGGGAGAAGAAGTAAGTCCTTACGGAGACTAGTCGCAATTCGCGCTTCTACTATGTTACGCTTTAGTACTACTATACGCTACTACTATAAGCTACTACTATAAGTATATATAGCTTTGTTCCTTCTATAAAAAACCTTATTCCTTCTATAAAAAACCTTATTCCTTCTATAAAAAACCTTATTCCTTTTATATACTTTTATAGCATTAACAATGTCCTTATAGTAGTTAAATGTTAGTTTAGAGACACTAAGAGTTTCACCTTGTTGTTCTCTAAGAGGTTATCGAAGTACTATACGCCTTCCTAACTCGTAGCTATAAGTCCCTTTATCCGTAATACTACTTTCGCCCTTCGATCCTATACGTAATTATCTACTACCGACTCCGATACTATCGTAGCCTAGTTAAAGTAGCTACGTACCTTCTATACCTACGCCCGGCGGTAACTTCGACATCTCGAAACTTAAGGCTAGAAGATTAACAAATAGTGTATTACTATATATCTACCGCGGCGGTTACTTATAAGACTTCCTTAATTAGTAGATATAGACTACTTTCTATTAGTCTAGGACTATAAGAAGCTTATTATAGTATAAGGCAGGAGGAAAGCGTAGTAGCGACTAGAAACACTTTGTTTACTATGCCGATACTACTAGAATGCCTTATATATTATACATACGCTATAAGACAGCATTACGCTACCTAAGTATAGGAGGTAGTAACTCTAGTGTAAGCGGACATCTAAAATCGAAGGCTTATAGAGCTATAAGTGCTATAAAGGGTATAGAGATAATCGAGGAGGATATACGACAGGTACGCTACTACTACGCTACTACTACGCTACTACTACTACATACTAATATTAGTTCGTACATATAGGTATAAGACGACACCGACCTTCTCTACTAATCCTTTAAGGAACTCTAGACAGAAATGCTAATAGATTATAGTCTACCTTTTACGTTCTTCGAGCGTAAGTCTATTCGGCAAGCTTTTATAAAGCTCGCGCTAGGAGCTAAGCTCCTCTCGGCTACTACGCTATATACGCGTGTAATAAAGAAGGTAGAAGCGAATGTTGCTACTATCCGTGTAACCTTAGCTAATACTAATGCTAGTATCGTACTATCGCTCGACTGCTAGTCTATACCGTATACCTAGCAGGCGTACCTTATAATTAAAGGACACTTTATCGACGATAACTAGATAACTCGGATCTATCTTTTAGCTTTCGACCCTCTTTAGGACTATTATACTAGGCGCCTACTGTCGAAGCATGTATTCGAGACAATGTAGAAGTACGATATATAACGTCGTATCGTAGTAGTAACCTATAATAATGCGGGCAATAATAAGACACTTTATAAAGCGCTCGTTAAGGCTGTTTAAGACATTTAGGATAAACTCGAGCTTAAAGAGACTAACAACACCCTAGTAATTACTATTACCGCGTATTCTGCTACTTTAGGACTAGATTAGACTAGTGCTAAAGTAGACTTAGATTCCGACTTAGAGAATAATATAGTCGATATAGATATACTAGCCGAGGTCCCTTATCTTGTCTATAGTTTGCAACTAATCCTAAAAGCTATACTTAGCTTACTTTAAGTAGAGGCTAAAAACGACGAGGTTATTAAGAATTAGGACAATTTAAAGGGGTTTAAAGGTCTTAATAGTATAAACCTAATCTAGGCTGTAGTGCGAAAGGTAAGTTAATGTAGTAGTAGCGTAGTAGTAGCGTAGTAGTAGCTAACATATAGAAGGCACGTAAATTTGCCGTATAGGTAAACTTAAGTAGTCGAAGGATCGATCTATTTAACGAGTTCTAGAAAGTAGCGTAGACTCTAGCTGCTACTAATACACGGCTATACCGTCTATTACGGCTTATTTAAGATGTTAGGACGAGGTTCGACTCTACGTTCTATATATTACTAAGGTTCTAGCTTCTTTGTAGAGCAGTAACTGCAATATATAGCAATAAGGAGGTTCTAAAGTACCTTTACCTCGACGAATAGGAGTAGAAGTAACTTAGCTACCTACTATAGCTTCTCCGACCCTTCTCCTACTATATAAAGGTGCTATTAGTTTATCTTACTACGACGATACACCTTCCTTTTATAGTCTATAATACCTTGTTTATAGTCCTCGAAACGTTACGAGCTAGGCTTAAGAAGAAGACGATATTATAGAAACCGGCTTTTCTTCTTAGAATCGACGCTACTATAGCAAAGCTCTAGAAGTACTACGCGTAAACGATCGGCCCTCTTAGTATTATATATAGGCGAGCTGTCCTTCTTATACTATACCTAAAGGATAAGATTTAGGAGTCTAAGTCGTAGATAGGAGATATAGCGTATCGTAAGCTTTACTAGGACTCGCTCGAAGACCTATATAATAGGAAATATAAAGATCGAGCGATTCCTATAAAGAGGATATAGGTATAGAGCGACCTAAGTCTTAACTTAATAACTATAGATATCCTAGGCGTAAAAGACTACTTTAGCGTAGAGGAAGAAGAAGAGGAGGTAAACGAGATAGTAGAGTAGAAGGCCTACTATAAGTTTTTCTTATATAGTAGTAGTAGTGTAGTAGTAGCTAACTTATCGCTAGCTATAAAGCGATTCTATTAAGAATTTATAGGAGGTAGCATAGCGGATCCTATTAGTATATAGAAGCAGCTAAGTACTACCTTTCTACGACTAGCTATACTCGCTCGCGACATCCTCTATATTCTAGGGGCTACTATTAGCGTAGAGCAAACTTTTAGCATTACCCGATATACGCATAGGTTTAATAGGCCTTATTCGCCTATAACCTTTACTACTCTAATAATCGGACGCTACTTTATAATCTCGTAGTATAAACTAGAGCGCCTTCGAAAGGACTTAGAATATACTCTTAACTAAGAGGACGACAACGAGAGTATCGAGGCACGGAACAAGATTATCGAAGCGCATAACGACGAGATTAAAGCTTATTTCTAGTTAAAGTATATAAGTAGCGATAATAGGGATAACGTTAACAATAGGACGCGTAAGCACGCTAAGGCAATACGGTGAAAGTAGTAGTAGCGTAGTAGTAGTAGAATTTACCTAGAGCCTATTTGTTAGGGGCGAGCCCTTAGTTGTCGGCTTAGGCTAAGCCCGTACGAGTACGAGGCTTAGCGCTTAGCATCCGTATAGTATTTTACGGAGGCCGATTAGTTAGTTACTCTCTCCTCCTTATCGAACCTATTAATTCCTAAACTATACTACTTAACTATATATACGTTACCCGTAATATTAGGTTCGATCTTAAAATAACATAAACACCGACGCCCCTACCCTAGAGTCCTTAGGGAACGAATCGGAGATCTAGCTAGCGGATATACGCTATGTCGTCGAGTCCTTATTCGCTTAATAGTAAGCCCTCGAGGCCGAGCTAGCTAACTCGCGTACCGCCTAACAAGCCGAGGCCGCTAGCTAGAATTAGTTAGAGGACTTACTAGCGCTATTAAAGACACTAGTCGAGAACCTATCCGTTAGCAATATCGCGAACTCTACTAAAGAACCGTCTAGATCTAGGGAATAGAAACCGCCCTCCTAGGACGGTAGCTCTAAAGAGTTCTATAACTACTTACTAAGGCTAAAGAGCTCTTATAGAGTACGCTCCGCCGTAAAACCGACGCTGTCTAAGGATTATTACTAGAACGTCGTATACGACACCCTACCCTTAAAGGAACGCGCCTATATACGTTACTTCTAGAAGTATAGGTCCCTAACGGAAGGAAAGGACCTTAAGGCTTTCTTTACGTAGTTCGAGAAAGTTTTTACGGATAGTAACGAATAGGCTTACGCCCTTAAAAAACTAACTAGCCTCTAACATTTATCCGGTTAACCGTAGTATAAACACTAGCTAGAATTTAACGGACTCCTCCTAAGCGCTAGCGGAGACCGTTAGCTAGACGCTACGAAGATTAGCTACTTAAGGAACACCTTCTCGAACTCCGCGAGAATCTATACGGCTGCTATACCTAAAACCGAGGACTACTATATATTCTCTAAGGAAGTAGAGCGAATTATAACTAACCTCGAAACTACGGATTAGTTCCGTATAGTAAATAAGAGGTAGCTAAAGGATAATAAAAAGGACTCCGCCTATTATAACGTAGGGTCTACTACCTCCTAGGTACCCCCTAAGGTCGCTATAGTTAACGTAGATAGAGATACCGTTATAGCCCTCGCTTATCTTAGGGACTAGCGTAGAAGAGGTAGAGGACGTAGAGTTCCTATAGCTACTATAGATAGAAAGAGAGCTAAATAGGTAGACAACTCTAAGAGAGAGAAACGCTAGGAAAAAGGACTCTATTTCCGGTATAGAGTAGACAGACACCGCGTAAAAGATTATCCTTACGCCCTAGCTACCCGCCCTACTACTACCGTTAATATAGGAACTACGAGGCCCCTCCTAGAGGACGACAGCGATAAGTCGGACTCTATAGTTAATACGGCGGGAAAAGAGTAACTCTTATACGAAGTTAGGATACGAGAGTAGATAAAGATACACTAAGCGAGGGATAGGCTAAAGCAAAAGGGCGAATAGATAGAAACCTTATATATGCTAACGTAGTCCTTAAAGAAAGAATTAGAACTTTAGCCCTAATTAACGAAGGGACTTAGTGCTATACTATAATTAACGAAGACCTAGCGGAAGGCCTTAGCCTCCGTTACGTTAGTAAGAAAACCCGACAAATAAAGGGATAGGCTTAGTTAATAGGACAGGGTATAGTTAAACTCTATATAAAACTAGCCGGATTCTAACAACTAGTATACGCTTACGTAGTACCTAGTTTAGACTACCTAATTATTTTAGGAAACCCGTAGAAGGCGTATAATAAAGTATAGACAGCGCTAGAAAAACGTCGGTTCTACTATAGTAGAGCCTAGAAGTAGGTCGAGGAAGGACATAACTATAAAGAATAAGAGGACGCCGAAGACATTATAACGATAACCGCCGCTTCTCTAGCGGACATTAAGAAGGCCCTAAAACCTAAGGAGTACTATACTATTAAGGAGATTAAGAAGGGCCTACCCCTAGAGCTTTAGGATATAGCTCCGCTATTTAATAAGCGGGAGGTAGAGAAACTTCCCCTAAATAGGGAAGGTGTCGACTATAAAATAGTACTCCGCCTAAAACCGAACGGAAGCCCGCCTTCTTTACTATAGGGCCCGCTATATAGTATGTCTAAGAAGGAATTGCTCGTCCTTTAGAACTTACTTAACGAACTCCTAAAGTTAGGTTATATTAGGCCTAGCGTGTCGGAAGTAGCGGCCCCCGTCCTTTTTATATAGAAGCCTAGGGGAGGACTCTAGTTCTACTACGACTACCGAGCTCTAAATGCTATTACTAAGCCTAACCGCTACCCCCTCCCCCTTATACTAGAGACCTTAAGAAACCTTATAGGGGCTAAGTAGTTAACTAAGGTAGACGTAGTCGCCGCGTTTTATAAGATTAGAGTAGTACTAGGCGACGAATATAAGACCGCTTTCCGAACTCGCTTTAGATCCTTCGAGTAGCTAGTATACCCGTTCGGTTTATTAGGTGCTCTAGCTAGTTTTTAGCGGTATATTAACACTCTCTTATAGAAGCACCTAGACGACATAGCCTCGGCCTTTATAGACGATATTATTATCTATACTAATAGGTCTAGGAGGGATTACTTTAAGAAGGTTTATAAAGTACTCTAGGACCTTTAAAATAAAGGCCTATACTTAGACCTTAGAAAGTCGGAGTTCGCTAAGAAATCTATTAAGTACCTAGGATTTATAGTATCGGCCGACGGTATAGAGGTAGGGACTAACCCGGAAAAGGTAGAGGCCGTCTGTTCTTAGGCGACCCTAAAGAGCTAGAAGGAAACTCGACGTTTCCTTAGGTTCGCTAACTACTACTAGATGTTTATCCTAAATTACTTAGAGATCGCGCGTCTATTAACCGCTCTTACCGGAAAAGAGACGCCGTTCTCCTAGGAAAAAGCCTAGGAGGACGCCTTCTAACTCCTAAAGGACAGTTTCTACCGGGCACTAGTACTAGCGGGTTAGGATCCGACCCTACTAACCTTCCTTAAAACCGACTATAGTAGTTTCGCCCTAGGAGCCGCGCTCCTATAGGAAAAGGACGGAGTCTGCCGCCTAACGGGCTTCTTTTTACGAAAGCTAAATAAGGCGGAAATTAACTACGACATATACGACAAAGAGATGTTAGCGGTAGTCTCCGTAGTAAAGTTCTAGGCCCCCGAGCTAAAAGCATATAGGTCCTTTACTATTTAGACGGACTATAAGAATTTAGAGTATTTTATAACTAAGCGCTAACTGTCCGAAGGCTAAGTTAGGTAGTACGAAACCCTAGCGCCTTTTTAGTTTACTATCGAGTACTGCCCGGGGACTAAAGCTATTGTACCTAACGCCTTATTACGCCGTAAGTAGGATACGCTAGAGGCCGAAGACTATTAATCTCGGTTCTAGCGCTTCCTAGCTCCGGAGCGTACCTAAAATTAGCTAGAGACCGCGAGGGAAATAGTAGCGGCAGTAGCTACTAGGGACCGTATAATAAGAATTCTAGTCGGAAACTTAGAAAACCCCGAGGTCTTAGAAGCGGAGTCCTCCGCTCTAGAATCGGTTCCCGAGCCCCCTTTCTAGGAAGACGACCTTAACTAGCTATAGGTATCGATAGCTAAGGACGATACCCTTTATTAACTCGTCCTCTAATTAGTATAGAATAGAGACTAGTTACTACCTAGCGAAGTAAAGGTAAAAATCTAAGCTAGTAACTACAAAATTAATAAAAAAGGACTCCTCCGACATAGGGGTAGGCTCTAGGTACCTAGCGCTCCGATCTTATCGGAGTCCGAGTATAAAGAAGCGGGTAATAAACTCCTCTAATAAGACGTCCTAAGGACGAAACTTATCTAGTCCGTCTATAATTCGGCGCTATACGGCTACCTAGGTCGGGACTCTACTACAAAAATACTAGCTCGCGATTTCTACTAGCCCCTCTAGTCTCGCTACGTTCGTTAATTCCTACGCAATTATAATTACTACGGGCGTAACAAAGTTTAGCGAGAATATAAGCACGGACTCCTCTAGCTATTACCGGTCCCCGACCGTTTTTTCTAGAAGATTGCTATAGACTTTATAATAGGACTACTAGATTCCTAAGGTAACTAGTATTTATAGGTAATTAAGGACAGGCTATCGAAATAGGTAGTACTTAAGGCAATGCCCGACATAAAAGTAGAGGACTACGTAGAGAGGTTTATAGACTACTAGGTAAGGCATTATAGACTCCCGAGGGCTATTACTAGCGATAGAGGCACGAATTAGACTAGTTCGTTCTAGAAGGAACTCTATCGCTTACTCGGCGTATAACGTAGACTAAGCTTCGCATACTACCTATAAATAGACGGAGGTCCGGAGAGGATAAACTAGGAAGCTTAGGCTTACCTACGGCATTACATTAACTAGGAGTAGTCCAACTAGAAACGTTAGTTGTCTACGGCTTAGCTCGCGCTAAATAGTCGCTATTAAGAGGGTCTAGGAATAACCCCCTTTTTTGTAGTATATAGATATAAGGCCCTATCCCTCGTAGAATTAATGTCGGAGACCGCTACTAACCTAGGGCTCCCCGCGTCTAGAAAAGCTAAAAATTTTGTTAATAAAATAAAATCTGTCCTATCTCTCTACTAGAGCGGGATAGCGGCATACGCTTAAAGATAGAAGGAGGCTACTAACTAAAGGCGGACCCTAGCGCTAATCTACTAAGTAGGAGATAAAGTATAGCTAGACCTTAGGAATTATAGGACGAACCGACTAAAGAAAAGTTTAGACGCTAAGCATACTAAGTATATAGTGTTCGAAGTATTATCTCTAGTATCCGTAAGATTATTAGGAATCCCTAACGGCATATACCTAGTTTTCTATACTAATTTGTTACGACTAGCTAGTAACAATCTACTCCTAGGATAGGTGTCTAACGATAATTAACTAGACCCTGTCTTAATAGAATCGCATAAGGAGTTCTAAGTAGAGGAGATCCTTTACGCGCGAAATAAGCTAAGGGGTAGAGGTCGGTAGGTCCTAGTAAAATAGGCTAGATACTACGACCCTACCTAGGAACCCCTAGAAGAACTAACGGATAATAAAGCCCTCGACCGTTTCGAACTAGCCTATAGAGACATAAGAGAAAATAATAGACTACTAGAAAATTACTTAGTAGTCTAATAGTAGAGATTACCCCGCTAAGGAGGAGGACTCCGTCCTTTATAATACGGAGTTATACGGAATTTAGTATATAAAAGGAGTTTTAATTTTTAGCACAGAAAAAGGAAGAAAAAAAAAAAAAAAAAAATTACAAAACAATTCTAATTTTAATTAAAAGAAGCGGCCCCCGCTAGAAAACCCCCGGAGAACCCCTATTTCTACTAAGCTAAACTATACGTTATCCTTATTATCGCTATCGGCGGCGACGGCGGCCTTACGCTTACGCGCGCTACTCTTAGCGGTAGTAGCGGCGTCCTAAGCCGTAATAATAGAGGCTAGAAGGGAGCGGCGAGTACTAAGGACTAGGTAAGGAGGGACACCGCCGAACCTAGAAAAACCGGTTAGCGTAAGAAAATAGATAGAGCTTAATAGAACTAACCTACTACCCTAGGCGTCGACGGCGCGGGCGATAGTACTAGTTACCTCGTTAATAACCTTACTATAACTAATTAGCGGTAAAAAAGGAGCGGACGCTAAGCGAGCCTACTTAGAGAGCGTGTAGTCCTTATAGGCCACCTCTAAAGTATAGAAGGTCTTAAGGCTATACTAGAGCTTTTTATACTCTACGAGACTAAATTACCGTTAGCCGCCGAAAAAGCTATAGAGTACGTAACGTATATAGTAGCGTTAGTAACGCTAACGGCGTTAGTACGCGAGAAGGCGGCAAAGGCCTAGTAGGCGAACGTAGGCCTAGAAGTCTAGTTAGCGCCGTAAAACGGCTAGAGATTAGAGAAACGTATAGCTCGTAGTAACTCTTCCTACCCTTTTAATAGGTAACGTAAGCGGTCGACTTACTAGTACTACGGCCGGCAGCCTACGTAAATTGTTAGTCCTCCGCTAGAAAGCTAATAGACATGTTTATTATATAGGAGCTTAATCGTTATAGACTACGCCCGATTAGGCGTAGTAAATGCATAGTAGATCGCGAGGCATTTACGCGTCTAGTTAGTATTAAGCGGACTATAGTATACTATAGTCGATTAGCGCTTACTATTATTATTATTAATGTTATTATTATAGTAGAAGAGAGGAGAATCGACGAGAGCTCCTTAGCGCGCTTATAAATTACTAGATTTATTATTTACTACTCGAAGCGAAGTAAGAGTAAATTAACGTATACAGAAGCCGCGCTATAAGGACTTTTTAGTAAAAGAACTCGCGGCGCTCTCTTAATTACGTGTTTTCTTTACTAGATACTATAAGTAAACAAATAGAAGCTATAGTAGGGTAGGAATAATGTAAAGGAATAACTAAATCTAGCGACGCGAGGAGAAGAATAGGAGGCCTTAAAAACTTATAAGGAATTTATCGAAGAAGCTACGCTAGCTCGAGAATTCGACAATTAACTTAGCCGCTTTTAGTAGCTAAGTCGCGCCTCGAGGTTCTACTTAGACTATAAGGATACTGCAACTTTCTAAACGGACACTACTAGTTCCTATAATATATTCCTATAGAGGAGATGTACGGAGGAGATGCATTAAAATTTTTTTTAGTAAGGGGTAGTACGCGACTTTTTTATACTAGAGAGAGAGGAGGAGGAGGGGGGTATTATTAGGGGCGAGCCCTTAGTTATCGGCTCGGGCTAAGCCCGTACGAGTACGAGGCTTAGCGCTTAGCATCTATATAGTATTTTATAGAGGCCGATTAGTTAGTTACTCTCTCCTCCTTATCGAACCTATTAATTCCTAAACTACACTGCTTAACTATATATACGTTACCCGTAACACTATTATATGCGCGACGCCCCTTAAATATATCTTAGTTAGACCCTACTACATTAAATTCTTTTACCCCTCTCCGTATAACCTCGAAACCTTATATTAAAATGCCGACATTTATTATACTATTATCTAGTGTTGCCTCTAGCGATATTAATAATTACGACGATATCGACGATGTAAACAACTTCCTTAACGGCCTAAATAATAACGCTATCCTACATAGTAGGTAAGAGCCTATAATCGACTAGGAGTAAATTACCTATCTACGCGGCCTTACGTAAATACTAGTAGAAACATAATTATCGCGGGCACCTTTAGATCCTTCTCCTACCTTAGAGGTCGAGTCCTCGTATAGCTTCGAGCTACGTAAAGCGCCGAGTAGAAGGAGGACTTAACTATCGATAAGCTAGAATAATACAAGGGCCTTAGATACCTTAAATAGGGGGGAACCTATATTAGTAAGACGACCGTAGAAGATATTAGTAGTAGCGCTACCTCGCTCTTCTAAGTAGTAGACCTATTAGAAGAAACCTTTAAGTAATATAAGTATAGGTACGTATAGAAGTAGTATAGTAGTAGCGTAGTAGTAATAGAATATATAGGCGCAATCGGTAGAGTACGTCGTTCGTAGCCTTAGCGGAAGGCTGTTAAGACTAAGAGGAATCTTACTACTTCTTAACGGCGGACGAGGTTATAGTCTAAGATTGCGAGACTTATAACTATTAATGCGACTACGCTACTTATACCGTCTACACCTTTCTATCGACTCGTCCGTAAGATTATAGATTAGCAATTTAGACCTAGCCTTCGGTATTAAGCTAACGCCCTTATAGCCCTCTAGGAGATAGTAGAGAACTATATTACTACCTAATTTAAGCTGTCTAACTACTCTACTATTTATGCGAAGCGTGTTATAGTTACGGTAAGAGACTTTTAATTAGTAGAGTTATTTAGGAGAAGGCTTAGTAATAGTACTGCCTAATTTAACCCTCTAAATTTAACTAACCCTCTCTTTATCTACGCGTACTACTACCTACGGCACTATAGCCCGGAACTACTATCTCCCTAGTCTAGTTATAGATGATATAGCCGATAAATTATATATCTTTCTACTAGATGGTAATACCTACTATAGTTAGTTTCTGCTACTACTACACTACTACTACACACTTACGCTTAGCGTAGATAGCGGTAAGATTAGTTAACTCGAGGAGCTTAATAAGATAGGCCTCGGCTACCTCCTAAAGCGCCTCTAGCGCGGTCTTCTACTAGTATATATGCGGTTTGCCGAGGTCGCTATAGCAAATCTCGCGGCAAAGGCGGTTAAAGGGGGCCTTTAGGACTAGGGGTTCCTATACCCTTAAGTAGCGACGAATCTCGCGTAGGGCAATAACGCTAGGCTTAGCCTGGCGGGCTCTCTTAACGCCGCCGGCTATGCTAGAAAGAACTCTCTGTTATTAAGTATTAGTTATATATTATATATCTGTTATATTAGTCCTACCTTAGAGCCGCTAGGGGCCTTACGGGTAGAGCAGCTAGGGGCCTAAGGGCCGGTACGAACGCGGAGGGTTTGCTTAGTACGAGCTATTGTTAATAATGATAATAATAATAATAGTAATAATAATGATAATTATAATAATAGTAATAATAGTAATATAGGCGGCGCAAATAGGGAGGGCGCGTAGGAGGAAGAAGAGTTATAACTACTACTACTGCTACTACTATTGTTATTATTATAGTTATTGCTATTATTGCTATAGAGCAAGAAAATGTAGTAGTATTGTAGTAGTAGCAAAGTTTGCGTAGAGAGAGTAAATTCATAAATAAAGTTTCACTATATATCCTTCACTTATTAACGACTACATTCTAGTAGTACATTCCTTATAATATAATATTCCTTATAGTAATATATAATAAATTCTTCTACTATTTATAAAGTAGTATATTTAGTAGTTACTCCTATACTATACTAATTAACTAGGAGTAAGTCTTAGCGGTACCGGTATAGGGTAGTACGAAGTCTTAGCACTACCCTATACTATACCGACCCTCCTACCGAGAGGTCTAGTTTCTAGATTAGGTAGTTAGAAATAGTATATATAGAAGGTTCTTATTTAGTGTAACTAGTTTTAAAGCTAAGGATATTAATAAAGCTAAAGTTATATTATATATAAAGTAGATCTAGTTTAATAATCTAATTTAGATAAAGTAGCTAAGTCTAATTTACTAAAGTAGGATTAAGCTTTAATAGAATATAATATACTAAGAAAACCTATAATAGAATAGGTACTAAACCTTAAATCCTAGAGTAGTCTTTAGTACTTTAGTTAAAGTATCTAGCTAAAGGTATATAAGTAGCTTACTAGTTCTCTAAAGCCTTACTCTTCTTATACTATCCTATTTACTTAACTCTTATTCTTATAAAAATGTCCTATTCTTTAAAGCCTAAGTCTAATTCTATTAAAGATAGTATTCTTACTTTAGAGTCTAATATAGACCCTACTATTTATAGTCTTATAAATAGTTTAAAAGTTCTAGAAAAAGGAAATTCTATAACTCTAAGAGATTTAGAACTACTACTAGATCTTTTAAAAGTACTTTCTTTTAAAGCTAGCTTTAATGCTTTTATTAAAGGTAAATTATAAAGCTTATACTTAGTTAAAGGTCTAAACTAATACTAATACTTAGTAGATAAAACACTAGATATAGTAACTCTTAAGACTATACTACTTAAGCTTAAAGATAGCTCTATTTCTAAGGATAATCTTATTAGATTAGAGCTAGAACTATTTAAAAAGGAACTATACTATTCTAAAGAAAGTAAGTACTCTTAAGATTACTCTATAGCTAAAGGAGTTAATACTAACCTATAACTAGTACTAGAAAGTCTACTAAACTAGATTTAATACTAAGTTAGAACCTTAAACCTATATAACCTTAGTATTAGATATATATTATAGCTAGGGGATATATATAATACTATTAGATATAAGTTTTTAATAGATAGTATTATAATAGAGCTAGATTTTTAGAAAAGATTAAGGTTAACTACTTATTCTAGCTACTAACTAGCTATAAAATAAGGCTTATAGTATAAGACTAAGTACTTTCTATAAAGAGATATATTAGTTTTAGTAAGCATAGTACCTTAAAGTAGTAGTAGTAGTAGTAGAGAAATTTTATTATAAGGAGAAGAGAGTTAAGATTTTAAAAATCTAAATAAGAGTAGGATCTATATATTCGAACCCGGTAACTTCAGGATAGGAAACCTTATTATTAAAGTTAAAAAGGCTGTTTTTAAAAGTTTCAAAACCTTAAAATTAGCTAAGATAATTATAAAGAACTAAAAAGTAACTTACTTTTGTTAACTAGCATTTAAGTAGTAGAACCTTGCTTAAAAACATCGAATAAGGGCTTATTTTAACAAGCAAAATCCCACGATTCTGAATCTTTAATTAGATTGTAGATTAGTTAAGAATTAGTAGGGATTTAGGCGCGTAAGGCTAAAATCTCGTTAGAAAAAGCCTAGATTTGCTTCTCTTGCTCTAGGACCTTAGCCCTAAGGGCATAGAGCTCGAGGTTCTTATTTAGGGTACCCTTTTTACGTCTATAATGGGGCTTAGCCTTAGGAGGGAAGGTAGGGCCCTTAGAAGGGGTAGAAGAGGTAGGTTTTCTATTAAAAAGTTAGTAAAAATACCTTTAAAGTAAGAATAAGTATAAATACCTTCTTTCTATAAGAACTATTGATTCCTGCCTAGCCTTAGGCTTCGAAATACATAAGGACATACTTATAGTAAGGTAGTAGAAGTAGGAAGAAGGTAAGTATAAAGTAATACTTAGTAGTATAGAAAAAGAGTAATAAAGAAAGAGTAATAAAGAAAGAGTAATAAAGAGAGAGTACTAGACCTAGCTTATATACCTGTACTTTAGGCTATCTCTTATTATTATAGATTAAGGGATATAGATAAACTTATAGATAGGTATAGATAGAAACTTCCCTATCTAGATAAGGTAGCTAAGGTAGCAAATAGAGACCTACTAAAGAAGATAAGCTAAAACCTTAATAGATTGAAATAATTTTTAGTAATTTAGAATTAGCGAATCTAGGCGATTCTAAAGCTATTTTAATATCTAGTATAGCTTATAAACCTAGAAAGTTATAAAGGATAGAAAAATTTAATAAATTTAAAGTTCCTAGCATAATTTATATAAATCCGGGGTAAAAACCTTATAACTAGTCGCTTTACTATTTCTAGCTCTGTCGCTTTACTATTTCTAGCTCTGTCGCTTTACTATTTCTAGCTCTGTCGCTTTACTATTTCTAGCTCTGTCGCTTTACTTTTTCTAGCTTTGTCGCTTTACTGTTTCTAGCTCTGTCGCTTTTACTGCCGCTTAACTGTTACCTAGACTATATATATAAAATGCGGAGTAGGGCGTCGCTAGCTAATTAGAGCATATAGCTAGAAATTATAACGCCTAGACTAGCTATAGAAAATTAAATTTCACTGTTTTATAGAGCTAATCTAGAGCTATCTAGTATACTATTTAGATTCTATAGGACTATAGAATTAATAGTGTTATAGTAGTTTTAAAAGTATTTACAAAAGTAATATTCCTAGAAATGCGGGGAAGATTCTAGATAAGATCTTCTTATCTACCGAAAGATCTATAGCTAATAACTATTTAAGTAGACTAGCTATAAGTAATCGGAACTAGCCATTTTATAGAGCTCGTCTAGAGCTACATTATAAGCTAAAAAAATTCTAAAAAACCTAAAAA